>JAHUYU010003214.1:0-18193 GCA_030439765.1 Tripidium arundinaceum | reverse complement strand
CTCGGCAAAGATCAGCTCTCGGCAAAGGAGTCTTTGCCGAGGGCCCGGCGCTCGGCAAAGAGTTGGCTCTCGGCAAAGATGGGCTTTGCCGAGGGCCCGGCGCCCAGCAAAATATAGGCTTCGGCAAAGACTGCTGTCGTAACGGTGGTCGCCCCGCCGTCAGTGTTTGCTGAGTGCCCTTGGCCTGGCACTCGGCAAAGACCCCCTTTGCCGAGTGTCGTCCCCTGGCTCTCGGCAAAGACTAAAAGTCCGAGAGCAGCCAGTTCCCAGTTTTAGCCATCTTTGCCGAGTGTCTTGGGCATGACACTCGGCAAATGAGAGGTAAAATTATTTTTTTTATTTTCCACATTTCATCCAATCAAACAGAAGATATATACAATAGACATTGCCAACACCACATTTATATCACCACAAGCACATATATCACAACCATTCATCACAAATATATCACAAGTTACAACCACAAGTTCAAATACATCACAAGTTCACAAGATTCACAACCAAAGTTCATGACAAAGTTCACAGAGGATGGGCAGATAGTCGTGGCATCAGGCACAACTTTCTTGAGTGCTTGCCTCTTCCAGTGTCTCCTCATCTTTGGATTTAGTATTCGTCATAACTGTAAAGGAGTTGTGTTAGCAAAGAGACGGCTGGACAAGTTCTATTGTTTTAATTGGACAGTTGTATACATAAGGATTGAAGTTCAACTAAACGTACCCTTGTCTGGAAACTATTTGGGTGGGACCTTCGTATTGGCCGAAACAAACGTGGTAGCCATCTGCTGTGGGAAGTACTTGGGTGGCACCTTTGAGGTCGCCCGGTGGTGTCTCCGGTACTATGGTGGAATCTGTTCCCGGGTCGTCTTGAGGCGAATCTCCTTCTGATGAATCGGGGGGTGATTCAACATAGTAACCTGCATGAGGATCCGCATGAGGTAGTGCAAATTTTGGATTGTCTTGGTTCTCAAGTATGTAGTTAGGAGTGATGTATAGACTGATTGTACCATACCTAATTGCCAATGACCTACTCCACCTACTCCATGTGCACTTGCTTCTCCAGAAGGCCCTGCACCCTGGTCACCTTCGGGTTGCTGGTACAGTGTGTATCGGACTCGATAGGTGTGCCGGTCTGCAGTAAGAGTGACAATTGTTAGAGGGAATAGTGTAACATTAACAGAGCAAGCTTCTGTTGTAACTGCAGTTACCGTCCGTGTTGAGCTCGAGTGCGTGTGGATCAGCTGGTGGAAGTGGTTGTACATGAATCCAAAGTGGCCATATGTGCAAGAGGGATTGAGCGGATTGCACTTGTCTACGGATGCCTATATGTGCAACACTAGGTATAGCTAATCTCAGTGTGTATGTGTTCATTCTGATTGTGAGATTACCTCTATTCACCTGGACGTCGCAAACCTGACATATGTTCGCAAAGATTCTTTGTATTATGATGGGCCGCCCGATAAGATGTGGTGGCATTCCCTCTATGACAATCCTGAGTGCTTCGTTATTTCCTGGTGTTGGTGATCGTGGGCGTCTAGCTGGTGTCTGGAAGTTGGGCATGTTGGCATCGAAGGGTACTGTAATGGAACCATATTCGGGCATCCATGGATAGATCACAAGGAAATGGTTCTCAATTTGGAGGAGTGGTGTTCTCAAGATGCGATTGGAATCGTCGACTGATTGGGCATGCACTAGGTAATCAGAAAGAAGATGTGAGATATTTTGTATCGGAACCAAGATCTGAGACTCGCGATGTAGTGCTTGCTGTATCGCTATGCGACTGATCTGATGGGGGGCATCTGGAGGGAGCGCAGATGCAGGGACCTTGACAAGTACTAAGAGGCCTACATTAGCTTGACTATGGAAGTTGACCTCATTCTCGTCAAATATTGTGAAGTTTGAACGGTTGAAATGCGCCATCAGTTGGTCGCTGGGGTACTCTGGTTCAGCTTGGATGGGCTCTTCTCCTGTAAAATAAGGGACAATTGGATCGGTACCATTAAAAGATCCAAAGTTTAGAAAATTAGCATCGAAAGATCAAATTTTAGAAAAATAGCATCAAAAGATCACTCTGTTATCTGTTTCTACCATTCCTGTTAACTCTCCGTTAAAGTAATAGGAAGTTAAAAAAAAGAGGCTGTGAACACCCAGCCAACTCACGCTCAGGCCCAGGTACCCAGCCAACTCACGCACATAGCCCCAACACACGCACCCAGAATGGTAATCTTCTCTAACCCTCTCTATGTTCTTTCATTTTTTAGGTATTTTGCTGGTATTTATGTGTGGTGATATAAATGTGGTGTTGGCAATGTCTATTGTATATATCTTCTGTTTGATTGGATGAAATGTGGAAAATAAAAAAAATAATTTTACCTCTCATTTGCCGAGTGTCATGCCCAAGACACTCGGCAAAGATGGCTAAAACTGGGAACTGGCTGCTCTCGGACTTTTAGTCTTTGCCGAGAGCCAGGGGACGACACTCGGCAAAGGGGGTCTTTGCCGAGTGCCAGGCCAAGGGCACTCAGCAAACACTGACGGCGGGGCGACCACCGTTACGACAGCAGTCTTTGCCGAAGCCTATATTTTGCTGGGCGCCGGGCCCTCGGCAAAGCCCATCTTTGCCGAGAGCCAACTCTTTGCCGAGCGCCGGGCCCTCGGCAAAGACTCCTTTGCCGAGAGCTGATCTTTGCCGAGGGCTGCCCTCGGCAAAGAAGGCTTTGCCGAGCGCCCGATATTTAGCCCTCGGCAAACCTTAAAACACTCGGCAAAGTTTCATTTTCCGGTAGTGCACCATGTATAGATAGACTAAATTTGGACGAATGAAAATTATACTAGGTCTTCATTTCTTGGTATAGGATTATAGATTGGTCGGTTGCACATTTAGCACTTCTAAAGTAAGTCACCGCTAAAGCATTTAGCGACGCTAATGTTTGAAATAGCGCTCATAACAGTAATAGCGGTAATATATGTAATATCTTAGCAGCACCATGTCAAAAAGCTATAGCGACACTATAGCCCGCTATTTATAACATTGTTCGTGATAACGAGGAAGGAAGATACTTTGTGTACAGGAGAGGGAATTGAGTGATTAATTAATTGCTTGTTGGGCCAGATACCAAGAGGTATGGTGCATTAGGAATAATACGTTTTAAAAATGAAAGAACATAGAGAGGGTTAGAGAAGATTACCATTCTGGGTGCGTGTGTTGGGGCTATGTGCGTGAGTTGGCTGGGTACCTGGGCCTGAGCGTGAGTTGGCTGGGTGTTCACAGCCTCTTTTTTTTAACTTCCTATTACTTTAACGGAGAGTTAACAGGAATGGTAGAAACAGATAACAGAGTGATCTTTTGATGCTATTTTTCTAAAATTTGATCTTTCGATGCTAATTTTCTAAACTTTGGATCTTTTAATGGTACCGATCCAATTGTCCCTTATTTTACAGGAGAAGAGCCCATCCAAGCTGAACCAGAGTACCCCAGCGACCAACTGATGGCGCATTTCAACCGTTCAAACTTCACAATATTTGACGAGAATGAGGTCAACTTCCATAGTCAAGCTAATGTAGGCCTCTTAGTACTTGTCAAGGTCCCTGCATCTGCGCTCCCTCCAGATGCCCCCCATCAGATCAGTCGCATAGCGATACAGCAAGCACTACATCGCGAGTCTCAGATCTTGGTTCCGATACAAAATATCTCACATCTTCTTTCTGATTACCTAGTGCATGCCCAATCAGTCGACGATTCCAATCGCATCTTGAGAACACCACTCCTCCAAATTGAGAACCATTTCCTTGTGATCTATCCATGGATGCCCGAATATGGTTCCATTACAGTACCCTTCGATGCCAACATGCCCAACTTCCAGACACCAGCTAGACGCCCACGATCACCAACACCAGGAAATAACGAAGCACTCAGGATTGTCATAGAGGGAATGCCACCACATCTTATCGGGCGGCCCATCATAATACAAAGAATCTTTGCGAACATATGTCAGGTTTGCGACGTCCAGGTGAATAGAGGTAATCTCACAATCAGAATGAACACATACACACTGAGATTAGCTATACCTAGTGTTGCACATATAGGCATCCGTAGACAAGTGCAATCCGCTCAATCCCTCTTGCACATATGGCCACTTTGGATTCATGTACAACCACTTCCACCAGCTGATCCACACGCACTCGAGCTCAACACGGACGGTAACTGCAGTTACAACAGAAGCTTGCTCTGTTAATGTTACACTATTCCCTCTAACAATTGTCACTCTTACTGCAGACCGGCACACCTATCGAGTCCGATACACACTGTACCAGCAACCCGAAGGTGACCAGGGTGCAGGGCCTTCTGGAGAAGCAAGTGCACATGGAGTAGGTGGAGTAGGTCATTGGCAATTAGGTATGGTACAATCAGTCTATACATCACTCCTAACTACATACTTGAGAACCAAGACAATCCAAAATTTGCACCATACCTCTTGGTATCTGGCCCAACAAGCAATTAATTAATCACTCAATTCCCTCTCCTGTACACAAAGTATCTTCCTTCCTCGTTATCACGAACAATGTTATAAATAGCGGGCTATAGTGTCGCTATAGCTTTTTGACATGGTGCTGCTAAGATATTACATATATTACCGCTATTACTGTTATGAGCGCTATTTCAAACATTAGCGTCGCTAAATGCTTTAGCGGTGACTTACTTTAGAAGTGCTAAATGTGCAACCGACCAATCTATAATCCTATACCAAGAAATGAAGACCTAGTATAATTTTCATTCGTCCAAATTTAGTCTATCTATACATGGTGCACTACCGGAAAATGAAACTTTGCCGAGTGTTTTAAGGTTTGCCGAGGGCTAAATATCGGGCGCTCGGCAAAGCCTTCTTTGCCGAGGGCAGCCCTCGGCAAAGATCAGCTCTCGGCAAAGGAGTCTTTGCCGAGGGCCCGGCGCTCGGCAAAGAGTTGGCTCTCGGCAAAGATGGGCTTTGCCGAGGGCCCGGCGCCCAGCAAAATATAGGCTTCGGCAAAGACTGCTGTCGTAACGGTGGTCGCCCCGCCGTCAGTGTTTGCTGAGTGCCCTTGGCCTGGCACTCGGCAAAGACCCCCTTTGCCGAGTGTCGTCCCCTGGCTCTCGGCAAAGACTAAAAGTCCGAGAGCAGCCAGTTCCCAGTTTTAGCCATCTTTGCCGAGTGTCTTGGGCATGACACTCGGCAAATGAGAGGTAAAATTATTTTTTTTATTTTCCACATTTCATCCAATCAAACAGAAGATATATACAATAGACATTGCCAACACCACATTTATATCACCACAAGCACATATATCACAACCATTCATCACAAATATATCACAAGTTACAACCACAAGTTCAAATACATCACAAGTTCACAAGATTCACAACCAAAGTTCATGACAAAGTTCACAGAGGATGGGCAGATAGTCGTGGCATCAGGCACAACTTTCTTGAGTGCTTGCCTCTTCCAGTGTCTCCTCATCTTTGGATTTAGTATTCGTCATAACTGTAAAGGAGTTGTGTTAGCAAAGAGACGGCTGGACAAGTTCTATTGTTTTAATTGGACAGTTGTATACATAAGGATTGAAGTTCAACTAAACGTACCCTTGTCTGGAAACTATTTGGGTGGGACCTTCGTATTGGCCGAAACAAACGTGGTAGCCATCTGCTGTGGGAAGTACTTGGGTGGCACCTTTGAGGTCGCCCGGTGGTGTCTCCGGTACTATGGTGGAATCTGTTCCCGGGTCGTCTTGAGGCGAATCTCCTTCTGATGAATCGGGGGGTGATTCAACATAGTAACCTGCATGAGGATCCGCATGAGGTAGTGCAAATTTTGGATTGTCTTGGTTCTCAAGTATGTAGTTAGGAGTGATGTATAGACTGATTGTACCATACCTAATTGCCAATGACCTACTCCACCTACTCCATGTGCACTTGCTTCTCCAGAAGGCCCTGCACCCTGGTCACCTTCGGGTTGCTGGTACAGTGTGTATCGGACTCGATAGGTGTGCCGGTCTGCAGTAAGAGTGACAATTGTTAGAGGGAATAGTGTAACATTAACAGAGCAAGCTTCTGTTGTAACTGCAGTTACCGTCCGTGTTGAGCTCGAGTGCGTGTGGATCAGCTGGTGGAAGTGGTTGTACATGAATCCAAAGTGGCCATATGTGCAAGAGGGATTGAGCGGATTGCACTTGTCTACGGATGCCTATATGTGCAACACTAGGTATAGCTAATCTCAGTGTGTATGTGTTCATTCTGATTGTGAGATTACCTCTATTCACCTGGACGTCGCAAACCTGACATATGTTCGCAAAGATTCTTTGTATTATGATGGGCCGCCCGATAAGATGTGGTGGCATTCCCTCTATGACAATCCTGAGTGCTTCGTTATTTCCTGGTGTTGGTGATCGTGGGCGTCTAGCTGGTGTCTGGAAGTTGGGCATGTTGGCATCGAAGGGTACTGTAATGGAACCATATTCGGGCATCCATGGATAGATCACAAGGAAATGGTTCTCAATTTGGAGGAGTGGTGTTCTCAAGATGCGATTGGAATCGTCGACTGATTGGGCATGCACTAGGTAATCAGAAAGAAGATGTGAGATATTTTGTATCGGAACCAAGATCTGAGACTCGCGATGTAGTGCTTGCTGTATCGCTATGCGACTGATCTGATGGGGGGCATCTGGAGGGAGCGCAGATGCAGGGACCTTGACAAGTACTAAGAGGCCTACATTAGCTTGACTATGGAAGTTGACCTCATTCTCGTCAAATATTGTGAAGTTTGAACGGTTGAAATGCGCCATCAGTTGGTCGCTGGGGTACTCTGGTTCAGCTTGGATGGGCTCTTCTCCTGTAAAATAAGGGACAATTGGATCGGTACCATTAAAAGATCCAAAGTTTAGAAAATTAGCATCGAAAGATCAAATTTTAGAAAAATAGCATCAAAAGATCACTCTGTTATCTGTTTCTACCATTCCTGTTAACTCTCCGTTAAAGTAATAGGAAGTTAAAAAAAAGAGGCTGTGAACACCCAGCCAACTCACGCTCAGGCCCAGGTACCCAGCCAACTCACGCACATAGCCCCAACACACGCACCCAGAATGGTAATCTTCTCTAACCCTCTCTATGTTCTTTCATTTTTAAAACGTATTATTCCTAATGCACCATACCTCTTGGTATCTGGCCCAACAAGCAATTAATTAATCACTCAATTCCCTCTCCTGTACACAAAGTATCTTCCTTCCTCGTTATCACGAACAATGTTATAAATAGCGGGCTATAGTGTCGCTATAGCTTTTTGACATGGTGCTGCTAAGATATTACATATATTACCGCTATTACTGTTATGAGCGCTATTTCAAACATTAGCGTCGCTAAATGCTTTAGCGGTGACTTACTTTAGAAGTGCTAAATGTGCAACCGACCAATCTATAATCCTATACCAAGAAATGAAGACCTAGTATAATTTTCATTCGTCCAAATTTAGTCTATCTATACATGGTGCACTACCGGAAAATGAAACTTTGCCGAGTGTTTTAAGGTTTGCCGAGGGCTAAATATCGGGCGCTCGGCAAAGCCTTCTTTGCCGAGGGCAGCCCTCGGCAAAGATCAGCTCTCGGCAAAGGAGTCTTTGCCGAGGGCCCGGCGCTCGGCAAAGAGTTGGCTCTCGGCAAAGATGGGCTTTGCCGAGGGCCCGGCGCCCAGCAAAATATAGGCTTCGGCAAAGACTGCTGTCGTAACGGTGGTCGCCCCGCCGTCAGTGTTTGCTGAGTGCCCTTGGCCTGGCACTCGGCAAAGACCCCCTTTGCCGAGTGTCGTCCCCTGGCTCTCGGCAAAGACTAAAAGTCCGAGAGCAGCCAGTTCCCAGTTTTAGCCATCTTTGCCGAGTGTCTTGGGCATGACACTCGGCAAATGAGAGGTAAAATTATTTTTTTTATTTTCCACATTTCATCCAATCAAACAGAAGATATATACAATAGACATTGCCAACACCACATTTATATCACCACACATAAATACCAGCAAAATACCTAAAAAATGAAAGAACATAGAGAGGGTTAGAGAAGATTACCATTCTGGGTGCGTGTGTTGGGGCTATGTGCGTGAGTTGGCTGGGTACCTGGGCCTGAGCGTGAGTTGGCTGGGTGTTCACAGCCTCTTTTTTTTAACTTCCTATTACTTTAACGGAGAGTTAACAGGAATGGTAGAAACAGATAACAGAGTGATCTTTTGATGCTATTTTTCTAAAATTTGATCTTTCGATGCTAATTTTCTAAACTTTGGATCTTTTAATGGTACCGATCCAATTGTCCCTTATTTTACAGGAGAAGAGCCCATCCAAGCTGAACCAGAGTACCCCAGCGACCAACTGATGGCGCATTTCAACCGTTCAAACTTCACAATATTTGACGAGAATGAGGTCAACTTCCATAGTCAAGCTAATGTAGGCCTCTTAGTACTTGTCAAGGTCCCTGCATCTGCGCTCCCTCCAGATGCCCCCCATCAGATCAGTCGCATAGCGATACAGCAAGCACTACATCGCGAGTCTCAGATCTTGGTTCCGATACAAAATATCTCACATCTTCTTTCTGATTACCTAGTGCATGCCCAATCAGTCGACGATTCCAATCGCATCTTGAGAACACCACTCCTCCAAATTGAGAACCATTTCCTTGTGATCTATCCATGGATGCCCGAATATGGTTCCATTACAGTACCCTTCGATGCCAACATGCCCAACTTCCAGACACCAGCTAGACGCCCACGATCACCAACACCAGGAAATAACGAAGCACTCAGGATTGTCATAGAGGGAATGCCACCACATCTTATCGGGCGGCCCATCATAATACAAAGAATCTTTGCGAACATATGTCAGGTTTGCGACGTCCAGGTGAATAGAGGTAATCTCACAATCAGAATGAACACATACACACTGAGATTAGCTATACCTAGTGTTGCACATATAGGCATCCGTAGACAAGTGCAATCCGCTCAATCCCTCTTGCACATATGGCCACTTTGGATTCATGTACAACCACTTCCACCAGCTGATCCACACGCACTCGAGCTCAACACGGACGGTAACTGCAGTTACAACAGAAGCTTGCTCTGTTAATGTTACACTATTCCCTCTAACAATTGTCACTCTTACTGCAGACCGGCACACCTATCGAGTCCGATACACACTGTACCAGCAACCCGAAGGTGACCAGGGTGCAGGGCCTTCTGGAGAAGCAAGTGCACATGGAGTAGGTGGAGTAGGTCATTGGCAATTAGGTATGGTACAATCAGTCTATACATCACTCCTAACTACATACTTGAGAACCAAGACAATCCAAAATTTGCACTACCTCATGCGGATCCTCATGCAGGTTACTATGTTGAATCACCCCCCGATTCATCAGAAGGAGATTCGCCTCAAGACGACCCGGGAACAGATTCCACCATAGTACCGGAGACACCACCGGGCGACCTCAAAGGTGCCACCCAAGTACTTCCCACAGCAGATGGCTACCACGTTTGTTTCGGCCAATACGAAGGTCCCACCCAAATAGTTTCCAGACAAGGGTACGTTTAGTTGAACTTCAATCCTTATGTATACAACTGTCCAATTAAAACAATAGAACTTGTCCAGCCGTCTCTTTGCTAACACAACTCCTTTACAGTTATGACGAATACTAAATCCAAAGATGAGGAGACACTGGAAGAGGCAAGCACTCAAGAAAGTTGTGCCTGATGCCACGACTATCTGCCCATCCTCTGTGAACTTTGTCATGAACTTTGGTTGTGAATCTTGTGAACTTGTGATGTATTTGAACTTGTGGTTGTAACTTGTGATATATTTGTGATGAATGGTTGTGATATATGTGCTTGTGGTGATATAAATGTGGTGTTGGCAATGTCTATTGTATATATCTTCTGTTTGATTGGATGAAATGTGGAAAATAAAAAAAATAATTTTACCTCTCATTTGCCGAGTGTCATGCCCAAGACACTCGGCAAAGATGGCTAAAACTGGGAACTGGCTGCTCTCGGACTTTTAGTCTTTGCCGAGAGCCAGGGGACGACACTCGGCAAAGGGGGTCTTTGCCGAGTGCCAGGCCAAGGGCACTCAGCAAACACTGACGGCGGGGCGACCACCGTTACGACAGCAGTCTTTGCCGAAGCCTATATTTTGCTGGGCGCCGGGCCCTCGGCAAAGCCCATCTTTGCCGAGAGCCAACTCTTTGCCGAGCGCCGGGCCCTCGGCAAAGACTCCTTTGCCGAGAGCTGATCTTTGCCGAGGGCTGCCCTCGGCAAAGAAGGCTTTGCCGAGCGCCCGATATTTAGCCCTCGGCAAACCTTAAAACACTCGGCAAAGTTTCATTTTCCGGTAGTGCACCATGTATAGATAGACTAAATTTGGACGAATGAAAATTATACTAGGTCTTCATTTCTTGGTATAGGATTATAGATTGGTCGGTTGCACATTTAGCACTTCTAAAGTAAGTCACCGCTAAAGCATTTAGCGACGCTAATGTTTGAAATAGCGCTCATAACAGTAATAGCGGTAATATATGTAATATCTTAGCAGCACCATGTCAAAAAGCTATAGCGACACTATAGCCCGCTATTTATAACATTGTTCGTGATAACGAGGAAGGAAGATACTTTGTGTACAGGAGAGGGAATTGAGTGATTAATTAATTGCTTGTTGGGCCAGATACCAAGAGGTATGGTGCATTAGGAATAATACGTTTTAAAAATGATTTTTATATGATATGACATTAGGAATAATACTTTTACAATGGCCTTAAATAAATGGTTTGTATACTAATGTGGATGCCTGCAACTTGCAATGCCTTCGACCAGCGGCACTGCGGCAGCCGGCAGGAGGGACCCCAAGCAGCCAGGCCTCCAAACAACTGCCCCAACTGCCACACACCCAGTAGCCCCACGGGCCGCGGGCCACGGCGCCCCACACATGTGCGCGTGCGCGTGTGTCCAGCAGGACCCCAGCGGCCCAGCCCCATATTTTGCCACAAAAATTCACCCTTCTGCTCTGTAAACTGGCTACCGGCCCTGTGCAATGCTTTGCTCTATTTTTGAACCAAAACTTGTAGTATAATTTTTAATACGCGCTGTGATGAATAGAAAAGCACAGGAGCACCGCACGTGGAACCGGTAGCCAGTTTACAGAGCAGAAGGGTGAATTTTTGTGGCAAAATATGGGGCTGGGCCGCTGGGGTCCTGCTGGACACACGCGCACGCGCACATGTGTGGGGCGCCGTGGCCCGCGGCCCGTGGGGCTACTGGGTGTGTGGCAGTTGGGGCAGTTGTTTGGAGGCCTGGCTGCTTGGGGTCCCTCCTGCCGGCTGCCGCAGTGCCGCTGGTCGAAGGCATTGCAAGTTGCAGGCATCCACATTAGTATACAAACCATTTATTTAAGGCCATTGTAAAAGTATTATTCCTAATGTCATATCAATAAAAATCATTTTTAAAACGTATTATTCCTAATGCACCATACCTCTTGGTATCTGGCCCAACAAGCAATTAATTAATCACTCAATTCCCTCTCCTGTACACAAAGTATCTTCCTTCCTCGTTATCACGAACAATGTTATAAATAGCGGGCTATAGTGTCGCTATAGCTTTTTGACATGGTGCTGCTAAGATATTACATATATTACCGCTATTACTGTTATGAGCGCTATTTCAAACATTAGCGTCGCTAAATGCTTTAGCGGTGACTTACTTTAGAAGTGCTAAATGTGCAACCGACCAATCTATAATCCTATACCAAGAAATGAAGACCTAGTATAATTTTCATTCGTCCAAATTTAGTCTATCTATACATGGTGCACTACCGGAAAATGAAACTTTGCCGAGTGTTTTAAGGTTTGCCGAGGGCTAAATATCGGGCGCTCGGCAAAGCCTTCTTTGCCGAGGGCAGCCCTCGGCAAAGATCAGCTCTCGGCAAAGGAGTCTTTGCCGAGGGCCCGGCGCTCGGCAAAGAGTTGGCTCTCGGCAAAGATGGGCTTTGCCGAGGGCCCGGCGCCCAGCAAAATATAGGCTTCGGCAAAGACTGCTGTCGTAACGGTGGTCGCCCCGCCGTCAGTGTTTGCTGAGTGCCCTTGGCCTGGCACTCGGCAAAGACCCCCTTTGCCGAGTGTCGTCCCCTGGCTCTCGGCAAAGACTAAAAGTCCGAGAGCAGCCAGTTCCCAGTTTTAGCCATCTTTGCCGAGTGTCTTGGGCATGACACTCGGCAAATGAGAGGTAAAATTATTTTTTTTATTTTCCACATTTCATCCAATCAAACAGAAGATATATACAATAGACATTGCCAACACCACATTTATATCACCACAAGCACATATATCACAACCATTCATCACAAATATATCACAAGTTACAACCACAAGTTCAAATACATCACAAGTTCACAAGATTCACAACCAAAGTTCATGACAAAGTTCACAGAGGATGGGCAGATAGTCGTGGCATCAGGCACAACTTTCTTGAGTGCTTGCCTCTTCCAGTGTCTCCTCATCTTTGGATTTAGTATTCGTCATAACTGTAAAGGAGTTGTGTTAGCAAAGAGACGGCTGGACAAGTTCTATTGTTTTAATTGGACAGTTGTATACATAAGGATTGAAGTTCAACTAAACGTACCCTTGTCTGGAAACTATTTGGGTGGGACCTTCGTATTGGCCGAAACAAACGTGGTAGCCATCTGCTGTGGGAAGTACTTGGGTGGCACCTTTGAGGTCGCCCGGTGGTGTCTCCGGTACTATGGTGGAATCTGTTCCCGGGTCGTCTTGAGGCGAATCTCCTTCTGATGAATCGGGGGGTGATTCAACATAGTAACCTGCATGAGGATCCGCATGAGGTAGTGCAAATTTTGGATTGTCTTGGTTCTCAAGTATGTAGTTAGGAGTGATGTATAGACTGATTGTACCATACCTAATTGCCAATGACCTACTCCACCTACTCCATGTGCACTTGCTTCTCCAGAAGGCCCTGCACCCTGGTCACCTTCGGGTTGCTGGTACAGTGTGTATCGGACTCGATAGGTGTGCCGGTCTGCAGTAAGAGTGACAATTGTTAGAGGGAATAGTGTAACATTAACAGAGCAAGCTTCTGTTGTAACTGCAGTTACCGTCCGTGTTGAGCTCGAGTGCGTGTGGATCAGCTGGTGGAAGTGGTTGTACATGAATCCAAAGTGGCCATATGTGCAAGAGGGATTGAGCGGATTGCACTTGTCTACGGATGCCTATATGTGCAACACTAGGTATAGCTAATCTCAGTGTGTATGTGTTCATTCTGATTGTGAGATTACCTCTATTCACCTGGACGTCGCAAACCTGACATATGTTCGCAAAGATTCTTTGTATTATGATGGGCCGCCCGATAAGATGTGGTGGCATTCCCTCTATGACAATCCTGAGTGCTTCGTTATTTCCTGGTGTTGGTGATCGTGGGCGTCTAGCTGGTGTCTGGAAGTTGGGCATGTTGGCATCGAAGGGTACTGTAATGGAACCATATTCGGGCATCCATGGATAGATCACAAGGAAATGGTTCTCAATTTGGAGGAGTGGTGTTCTCAAGATGCGATTGGAATCGTCGACTGATTGGGCATGCACTAGGTAATCAGAAAGAAGATGTGAGATATTTTGTATCGGAACCAAGATCTGAGACTCGCGATGTAGTGCTTGCTGTATCGCTATGCGACTGATCTGATGGGGAGCATCTGGAGGGAGCGCAGATGCAGGGACCTTGACAAGTACTAAGAGGCCTACATTAGCTTGACTATGGAAGTTGACCTCATTCTCGTCAAATATTGTGAAGTTTGAACGGTTGAAATGCGCCATCAGTTGGTCGCTGGGGTACTCTGGTTCAGCTTGGATGGGCTCTTCTCCTGTAAAATAAGGGACAATTGGATCGGTACCATTAAAAGATCCAAAGTTTAGAAAATTAGCATCGAAAGATCAAATTTTAGAAAAATAGCATCAAAAGATCACTCTGTTATCTGTTTCTACCATTCCTGTTAACTCTCCGTTAAAGTAATAGGAAGTTAAAAAAAAGAGGCTGTGAACACCCAGCCAACTCACGCTCAGGCCCAGGTACCCAGCCAACTCACGCACATAGCCCCAACACACGCACCCAGAATGGTAATCTTCTCTAACCCTCTCTATGTTCTTTCATTTTTTAGGTATTTTGCTGGTATTTATGTGTGCACATGGCTGTGTCAGATGAATTGATGAGGACCTGATATTGCTATTAATTTGGTCCTTATGTTTGTTCCTTTGTTCCACATGCTTTTGATTTGCATATTGCAGGATAGACCCACATAAGGAATGTTTCTGTTTATATTGCTATTTATTCAGAGATTGTAATGATAGTGACAAAGAATTTGCATGTCCCAAAATAAGCAACATTAACTTCAAGTGAAACACAAAATCAAAATCCTTGAGATAGTCCATGAGACCATGGGCTTGGCGTCTCTTGGCATCATTTGGACCTCTAACTTGTGTTATGCTCAATCCATATTTAGCAAATAGACTATCAATAGAAGATTTGAGACATGAAGTTGAGGTCTCACTCACATGAACTATACCAATAAGCCTCTCTTTTATTAACCCAAGCTTGTCCACATACCTCAAAACCACGGCCATTTGTTCCTTATTTTACAGGAGAAGAGCCCATCCAAGCTGAACCAGAGTACCCCAGCGACCAACTGATGGCGCATTTCAACCGTTCAAACTTCACAATATTTGACGAGAATGAGGTCAACTTCCATAGTCAAGCTAATGTAGGCCTCTTAGTACTTGTCAAGGTCCCTGCATCTGCGCTCCCTCCAGATGCTCCCCATCAGATCAGTCGCATAGCGATACAGCAAGCACTACATCGCGAGTCTCAGATCTTGGTTCCGATACAAAATATCTCACATCTTCTTTCTGATTACCTAGTGCATGCCCAATCAGTCGACGATTCCAATCGCATCTTGAGAACACCACTCCTCCAAATTGAGAACCATTTCCTTGTGATCTATCCATGGATGCCCGAATATGGTTCCATTACAGTACCCTTCGATGCCAACATGCCCAACTTCCAGACACCAGCTAGACGCCCACGATCACCAACACCAGGAAATAACGAAGCACTCAGGATTGTCATAGAGGGAATGCCACCACATCTTATCGGGCGGCCCATCATAATACAAAGAATCTTTGCGAACATATGTCAGGTTTGCGACGTCCAGGTGAATAGAGGTAATCTCACAATCAGAATGAACACATACACACTGAGATTAGCTATACCTAGTGTTGCACATATAGGCATCCGTAGACAAGTGCAATCCGCTCAATCCCTCTTGCACATATGGCCACTTTGGATTCATGTACAACCACTTCCACCAGCTGATCCACACGCACTCGAGCTCAACACGGACGGTAACTGCAGTTACAACAGAAGCTTGCTCTGTTAATGTTACACTATTCCCTCTAACAATTGTCACTCTTACTGCAGACCGGCACACCTATCGAGTCCGATACACACTGTACCAGCAACCCGAAGGTGACCAGGGTGCAGAGGCCTTCTGGAGAAGCAAGTGCACATGGAGTAGGTGGAGTAGGTCATTGGCAATTAGGTATGGTACAATCAGTCTATACATCACTCCTAACTACATACTTGAGAACCAAGACAATCCAAAATTTGCACTACCTCATGCGGATCCTCATGCAGGTTACTATGTTGAATCACCCCCCGATTCATCAGAAGGAGATTCGCCTCAAGACGACCCGGGAACAGATTCCACCATAGTACCGGAGACACCACCGGGCGACCTCAAAGGTGCCACCCAAGTACTTCCCACAGCAGATGGCTACCACGTTTGTTTCGGCCAATACGAAGGTCCCACCCAAATAGTTTCCAGACAAGGGTACGTTTAGTTGAACTTCAATCCTTATGTATACAACTGTCCAATTAAAACAATAGAACTTGTCCAGCCGTCTCTTTGCTAACACAACTCCTTTACAGTTATGACGAATACTAAATCCAAAGATGAGGAGACACTGGAAGAGGCAAGCACTCAAGAAAGTTGTGCCTGATGCCACGACTATCTGCCCATCCTCTGTGAACTTTGTCATGAACTTTGGTTGTGAATCTTGTGAACTTGTGATGTATTTGAACTTGTGGTTGTAACTTGTGATATATTTGTGATGAATGGTTGTGATATATGTGCTTGTGGTGATATAAATGTGGTGTTGGCAATGTCTATTGTATATATCTTCTGTTTGATTGGATGAAATGTGGAAAATAAAAAAAATAATTTTACCTCTCATTTGCCGAGTGTCATGCCCAAGACACTCGGCAAAGATGGCTAAAACTGGGAACTGGCTGCTCTCGGACTTTTAGTCTTTGCCGAGAGCCAGGGGACGACACTCGGCAAAGGGGGTCTTTGCCGAGTGCCAGGCCAAGGGCACTCAGCAAACACTGACGGCGGGGCGACCACCGTTACGACAGCAGTCTTTGCCGAAGCCTATATTTTGCTGGGCGCCGGGCCCTCGGCAAAGCCCATCTTTGCCGAGAGCCAACTCTTTGCCGAGCGCCGGGCCCTCGGCAAAGACTCCTTTGCCGAGAGCTGATCTTTGCCGAGGGCTGCCCTCGGCAAAGAAGGCTTTGCCGAGCGCCCGATATTTAGCCCTCGGCAAACCTTAAAACACTCGGCAAAGTTTCATTTTCCGGTAGTGCACCATGTATAGATAGACTAAATTTGGACGAATGAAAATTATACTAGGTCTTCATTTCTTGGTATAGGATTATAGATTGGTCGGTTGCACATTTAGCACTTCTAAAGTAAGTCACCGCTAAAGCATTTAGCGACGCTAATGTTTGAAATAGCGCTCATAACAGTAATAGCGGTAATATATGTAATATCTTAGCAGCACCATGTCAAAAAGCTATAGCGACACTATAGCCCGCTATTTATAACATTGTTCGTGATAACGAGGAAGGAAGATACTTTGTGTACAGGAGAGGGAATTGAGTGATTAATTAATTGCTTGTTGGGCCAGATACCAAGAGGTATGGTGCATTAGGAATAATACGTTTTAAAAATGATTTTTATATGATATGACATTAGGAATAATACTTTTACAATGGCCTTAAATAAATGGTTTGTATACTAATGTGGATGCCTGCAACTTGCAATGCCTTCGACCAGCGGCACTGCGGCAGCCGGCAGGAGGGACCCCAAGCAGCCAGGCCTCCAAACAACTGCCCCAACTGCCACACACCCAGTAGCCCCACGGGCCGCGGGCCACGGCGCCCCACACATGTGCGCGTGCGCGTGTGTCCAGCAGGACCCCAGCGGCCCAGCCCCATATTTTGCCACAAAAATTCACCCTTCTGCTCTGTAAACTGGCTACCGGTTCCACGTGCGGTGCTCCTGTGCTTTTCTATTCATCACAGCGCGTATTAAAAATTATACTACAAGTTTTGGTTCAAAAATAGAGCAAAGCATTGCACAGGGCCGGTAGCCAGTTTACAGAGCAGAAGGGTGAATTTTTGTGGCAAAATATGGGGCTGGGCCGCTGGGGTCCTGCTGGACACACGCGCACGCGCACATGTGTGGGGCGCCGTGGCCCGCGGCCCGTGGGGCTACTGGGTGTGTGGCAGTTGGGGCAGTTGTTTGGAGGCCTGGCTGCTTGGGGTCCCTCCTGCCGGCTGCCGCAGTGCCGCTGGTCGAAGGCATTGCAAGTTGCAGGCATCCACATTAGTATACAAACCATTTATTTAAGGCCATTGTAAAAGTATTATTCCTAATGTCATATCATATAAAAATCATTTTTAAAACGTATTATTCCTAATGCACCATACCTCTTGGTATCTGGCCCAACAAGCAATTAATTAATCACTCAATTCCCTCTCCTGTACACAAAGTATCTTCCTTCCTCGTTATCACGAACAATGTTATAAATAGCGGGCTATAGTGTCGCTATAGCTTTTTGACATGGTGCTGCTAAGATATTACATATATTACCGCTATTACTGTTATGAGCGCTATTTCAAACATTAGCGTCGCTAAATGCTTTAGCGGTGACTTACTTTAGAAGTGCTAAATGTGCAACCGACCAATCTATAATCCTATACCAAGAAATGAAGACCTAGTATAATTTTCATTCGTCCAAATTTAGTCTCG
>JAHUYU010002671.1:0-18289 GCA_030439765.1 Tripidium arundinaceum | reverse complement strand
GTAAAAGGGGAGGCGGGCAACCCAACGGGGCAGGTCCATCGAGACTCAATACTCTCCACTCGATTCACCAGAGACTTGGGAGCCTCTCCCTCTCTCGCCTGTTTGTAACCCCTACTACAAACTTGAGCCGGTAACACGAGCAGCCCTAGACTGGACGTAGGGACATTCTGCCTGAACCAGTATAAATCCTTGTATCCTCCGGGCTCACTATCCGGGTCAGACGCGCAAATACAAATTTACTAGTCGGCGGGAACACCGACAGGAATGCGAGAATTTTGTTCTATTCCTACGTTTTTCCTATGAAATTGAACCGATTTCTATGAAATTCTTGCGCAATTCCTGTGAAATTACTGCGTTCCAAACAATGCCCTCAAAATGTGAACGATCTGCACACTGACAAGTTCGTCAATATATACATCTGGCGCATGCCCTTTAGCATGAGAAATGATTGCGATGTTTCCCCTTGGTGGTAATTTTCTGAATAAATCTGAAAGCCTGTAATGTAATGTACTGACTGGCACATCGTATTCAGCTGACACCATCATTCTGTTAGTGGATATGATTCGAGAGAATTAGGTATTTGGCCTCACAAAAAAGTGCGCTGTTTGATTAGGTAGCACTTTCTGTTAGGTCATCCACTCCATGGCACGCGAAAAGACTGAATTGCCCTTGTGCTAGTAACAGAAGCCGCCGGCCCTTTCCCCATCGCGTACGCGGAACCCGCCCGCTCCCCCGAAGTTTCTTCGCGAAAAAAAGAGCGACGACCATGGCCGACGGCCAGGCCACCGCCGCCGCCGCCGGGCAGGAGCCGCGGCCGACCCGCCTCCCTCCGGATCCACCAGATCCCCGACCCCCATCCCTTCATCAGGGCGGCGCTGGCGCTGGGCAGGGGCCGCGCCCAGCCTCTCTGCCTCCGCCGACGCAGCCGGGCAGGGGCTGCGGAGGGGGCGCCGCCGCCGGCGCTGGCGCTGGGCAAGGGCCGCGCGCAGCCTCTCTGCCTCCGCCGACGCAGCCGGGCAGGGGCTGCGGAGGGGGCGCCGCCGCCGGCGCTGGCGCTGGGCAGGGGCCGCGGCCGGCCTCTGTGCCGCCGCCGGGTAGGGGCCGTGGAGGGGGCGCCGCTGCCCGCCTGGTCCAGTGAGCGCGACCTGGGCTGGGGCCGCGCGGACAGCCCGGCGCGGCCAGTCCAGGTGGCCACCCCGGCATGGCCAGTCCAGGAGCCCACCCCGGCGACCATCCCGCTTCGTCCCACGGCCTTTCCAGCGACGGGGAGGGGCAGCCCGGCGCGGACGTCGCCTCCAGTGGCGCAGCAGCAGCACGAGTGCCCTCCTGCGGTCGGAGCAGTGCGGCAGCCACCTCCACTGAGCAAGACGGCGTCGACTCGGACCATAACGAGTTGCTGGAAGAGTGAGTTCACAATGTTTGGTGCACGTAGGTGTACTTACTGTTGTTCCAATTTCTGAAACCGTGTTTTAATTTTGCATGACAGCATGGATTCCAGTTTTAAGCTTGAAATTAAATTGTTGGGCAACCGTAAGAAATGTAGGCAAGAAT
Organism: Tripidium arundinaceum; assembly: GCA_030439765.1. Taxonomy (NCBI): domain Eukaryota; kingdom Viridiplantae; phylum Streptophyta; class Magnoliopsida; order Poales; family Poaceae; genus Tripidium; species Tripidium arundinaceum. Next base: position 16,738 of record JAHUYU010002671.1, on the reverse strand, counting down.
GCAAGTGTTTTAGCTTTGACATGGTTGTTGATTCGGACAAATCAAATTATATGGACATTCATGACTCAGTGGTAGATAAGTACCCACGTGGTTATTTGGAAGTAGCTCATTTTCAGTATTATGATGAAGAATTGAATTCTTTCCTTGAAGTGAAAACTGACCAAGATTTGATGGCTATGTTTGAGAGACATTTGAAGACAAAGGTTATCATCATGTTTGTTGTATACCGAGGTCCTTCTGATCCATATGAGCCTGTCACAGAGTGGGATTTTGGTGGTGCTACCAAACCTACAAGAGAGGATGATACTGCTGAGGAAGAGGATGATGATGAGTACCTTAGGAACCCTGAACCACAGAATGAACATGTAGGTGTTGATGAGGAAGCTATGTACTTTGACAATGTAGAACCCAATGCTCTACAGGTGGTTCAGAGGCCATCCTATGTTGTTGATGATAATGAGAATGAAGGTGGAGATGAGTCACAGGATGAGGATGAGGAAGAGGAGCAATGCAATGACCAAAGCTATGCTCCAAGTGTAGAACATGATCCTAACAATCCACCAATGGAAGTAGGCTCCACTTATGCAAATATGTACACGTTCAAAGTGGCACTTTCTCAGCATGCAATCAAAAAAACAGTTTGAGTTCAATATTGAAAAGAGTGGACCAAAGAGGTACATGGCATATTGTTCAATGAGGGACAAAGAGAATTGTCCATGGTGGATATTTGCTTCTACAACTAAGGATGACTCCACTGTAATGGTAAGACTTTTTCCATTTGTTAATTGTGTTTTCATATTGTTTATCTTTTTCACTAATTGTTTTTCTCCGTACAGGTGAAAAGGAACCCTTCTCGTCATCAGTGCTCTAGCAGAAGACTATCAAAGAAGGTGAAGAATGCAACAAAATTTTGGATATGTGAAAAGGTGAAGGACTTCCTCATAGTGGATGCCACTTTGGGTGCAAAGGCATTGGTGAAAAAATTGAAAGAACACCATGGGGTAACTGTACCATACCATAGAGTGTTTGAAGGTAAAGCATTAGCTCTGAAACACCTTTATGGTGACTGGGATACCAGCTTTGATAATCTGTTCAAATTTAAAGCACAAGTTGAGAAAAGTTGCCCTGGTAGCTTAGTCATTATTGACCATCATATGGTAGATGACAAGATTAGATTTAGAGGATTTTTTTGGCATTCAAACCTTGCAGAACGAACGCTATCATTTTTGGGTGCCACTTGAAAGTAGGCAACCTCACTGCAAACTTGGAACCACCAGAGCCTAGAACCTAAAAGAAATTATAACGTGAATAAGAACCTGCAGGTATGTAGATTTGAATACCAAACAAGAGTTGTCATGGTGTTCACTCGCTCTTAGATGCAAGCACATTTTTTTTTTTGAAGAAAGCAAGTAGAACATCATTTACTAGAATCATCTGGAGTTGTTTCCTTCAGATATTCTCGATCATACGAAGATGGTGGTGTCTCCATTTTTTTAATATAAAAATCTTTCACAAACTGAGCATATGCTTCCTGCAAAACCAGTAAATGGAGGATAAAAAAGGATGCTCTAAAGGGGGAAGAAATAATAGGAAAAAAATATATAATGTGTTTGGTCATCCACCCAATAGTATAACTGTTTTCCATCTTCATAGATTAAAGTACTTTTCCTATTCCTCTTATTTTGAGGCTATACACCCAAATTCAAAAAAAAAGGGGCCAGATACCTAAGCGCACTTTTTTCTGAGGCCAAATACCTAATTCTCTCGTATGATTCCTAGCCGCGTCATTCGTGACATCAAATTTCCAAATAGAAAAGGAGCACGTGTTCGTTGCGACGCATCACAGAATGAACAAAGGTCCTGCAGTGAGCACTGAGCAGGTACAGTACCTAAGCATGGACGACGAAAGCTGACACTTTTCGTCAGAAAAAAAAAGGTTTCCACGAGACAATCAATTTCTAGTGTTTTTTTGGCGACTTGCCGTCTCCGGTGCCCACCCTGCTAGTTCGCACAGTTCAGGGCAACGTGCAATCTGCGCCATCGGCAGGCCGCTGTCGGAGCGGCGGTCCCGTCGGGCCGTCACGCAACACAAAAGCCCAACCCAAGGGTCACATAACAACAGCCACCGGAGTAGGAGTATACTACTGGACTGGAACGGAACGAGAGAGAATTTTCAGCCGGAGAGGCGGAGACCGATGATGGGGTCTCGCGCTCGCATCGTCTCCCTCCTCCTCGCCTTTCTCTTCGCGCGCGCTGCCGAGCGGATCGCCGCCGCCGCACCCGCCGGCAGCAGGCACCTTACGAAGGACGAGCGTTGGATGAACCAGCGCCTTGACCACTTCTCCCCCACTGTGAGTCAACTCCCTCTCTGGCTCCCTCACTGGCCTGTCACGCACTCATGGCCTACTGGGGGAGGATTCTTGTTTGAGCGCCTTCGCTCACGCCAGCCACGGCTTTGCAGGACCACCGGCAGTTCAAGCAGCGCTACTTCGAGTTCCTTGACTACCACCGCGTCCCCGGCGGCCCGGTCTTCCTGCGCATCTGCGGCGAGTCCGCCTGCGGCGGCATCCCCAACGACTACCTGGCCGTGAGTTGCAACTCGCATCGCACTCTCACACTGTCAAACACAGCACGTACATACAAACACCTGGACACACTGCCTCCCCGTACTCCGTCTCGTGCTGATGAACCGCCTGGTCCATGTGCTCAGGTGCTCGCCAAGAAGTTCGGCGCCGCGGTGGTGTCGCCGGAGCACCGGTACTACGGGAAGAGCTCTCCCTTCAAGCAGCTGACCACCGAGAACCTGAGGTTCCTGTCGTCGAAGCAGGCCCTGTTCGACTTGGCCGTCTTCCGGCAGTACTATCAGGTTTGCATAATTGCATTGACATTGTGTTGCCTGATTCAGCACCTAGTGCTCCATGTACTGTAATAACCGTGAGCCTTTCTCTGTTTTAACTTTTCCTGTAGGAATCACTGAATGCCCGGTACAACCGATCAGGTTTCGACAATCCCTGGTTCGTCGTCGGGGTCTCCTACTCCGGCGCTCTCAGCGCCTGGTTCAGGCTCAAGTTCCCCCATTTGACATGTGGGAGCCTCGCGAGCTCAGGGGTGGTTCTTGCAGTGTACAACTACACCGACTTTGACAAGCAGGTTGATAGTACGGGCATAGGTGGAGATGGCACATATTTAATTCTGTCTGCTTTATGTACTTCTACGCAATTCAGCTCTCCTTTATTATGTAGGTTGGAGAGTCAGCTGGCCCTGAGTGCAAAGCTGTCCTTCAGGAAATAACTGAACTTGTTGATGAACAGCTCCGGTTGGACAGTCACTCGGTGAAGGCTCTATTTGGAGCACAGACGGTAAATATTATTGTATATACCAAGTTGATGATGCCAATTTCACATACTTCAACTCTCTGATAGTCTGATGATATATTTTACTCTGCGTGCAGTTGAAAAATGATGGTGACTTCCTCTTCTTCCTGGCAGATGCGGCAGCTATAACGGTATGCATAATATTTTTCTGTGTTGCTTCTATTGAAAAGTATCTTTTGTAGGTGTTTGAGAGCCAATGCTATTTTGCAGTTCCAATATGGGAATCCAGATGCCTTGTGCCCTCCGCTAATAAAGGCAAAGAAGAACAGGAAAAACTTGGTGGTACATGTCCCTTCTTCTATAGTTGTACTTGATATCTTCTGTCATATCTTGCTGGAGCGAGCAAAGAAATAACTGCGTATATTAATCTTTTATATACAAATTGCCTTACTAGTTCAATGCCCCCAGTTGTGCCACAAGAAAATAAGAGGAATAGGAAAAGTACTTTAATCTATGAAGATGGAAAACAGTTATACTATTGGGTGGATGACCAAACACATTATATATTTTTTTCCTATTATTTCTTCCCCCTTTAGAGCATCCTTTTTTATCCTCCATTTACTGGTTTTGCAGGAAGCATATGCTCAGTTTGTGAAAGATTTTTATATTAAAAAAATGGAGACACCACCATCTTCGTATGATCGAGAATATCTGAAGGAAACAACTCCAGATGATTCTAGTAAATGATGTTCTACTTGCTTTCTTCAAAAAAAAAAATGTGCTTGCATCTAAGAGCGAGTGAACACCATGACAACTCTTGTTTGGTATTCAAATCTACATACCTGCAGGTTCTTATTCACGTTATAATTTCTTTTAGGTTCTAGGCTCTGGTGGTTCCAAGTTTGCAGTGAGGTTGCCTACTTTCAAGTGGCACCCAAAAATGATAGCGTTCGTTCTGCAAGGTTTGAATGCCAAAAAAATCCTCTAAATCTAATCTTGTCATCTACCATATGATGGTCAATAATGACTAAGCTACCAGGGCAACTTTTCTCAACTTGTGCTTTAAATTTGAACAGATTATCAAAGCTGGTATCCCAGTCACCATAAAGGTGTTTCAGAGCTAATGCTTTACCTTCAAACACTCTATGGTATGGTACAGTTACCCCATGGTGTTCTTTCAATTTTTTCACCAATGCCTTTGCACCCAAAGTGGCATCCACTATGAGGAAGTCCTTCACCTTTTCACATATCCAAAATTTTGTTGCATTCTTCACCTTCTTTGATAGTCTTCTGCTAGAGCACTGATGACGAGAAGGGTTCCTTTTCACCTGTACGGAGAAAAACAATTAGTGAAAAAGATAAACAATATGAAAACACAATTAACAAATGGAAAAAGTCTTACCATTACAGTGGAGTCATCCTTAGTTGTAGAAGCAAATATCCACCATGGACAATTCTCTTTGTCCCTCATTGAACAATATGCCATGTACCTCTTTGGTCCACTCTTTTCAATATTGAACTCAAACTGTTTTTTTGATTGCATGCTGAGAAAGTGCCACTTTGAACGTGTACATATTTGCATAAGTGGAGCCTACTTCCATTGGTGGATTGTTAGGATCATGTTCTACACTTGGAGCATAGCTTTGGTCATTGCATTGCTCCTCTTCCTCATCCTCATCCTGTGACTCATCTCCACCTTCATTCTCATTATCATCAACAACATAGGATGGCCTCTGAACCACCTGTAGAGCATTGGGTTCTACATTGTCAAAGTACATAGCTTCCTCATCAACACCTACATGTTCATTCTGTGGTTCAGGGTTCCTAAGGTACTCATCATCATCCTCTTCCTCAGCAGTATCATCCTCTCTTGTAGGTTTGGTAGCACCACCAAAATCCCACTCTGTGACAGGCTCATATGGATCAGAAGGACCTCGGTATACAACAAACATGATGATAACCTTTGTCTTCAAATGTCTCTCAAACATAGCCATCAAATCTTGGTCAGTTTTCACTTCAAGGAAAGAATTCAATTCTTCATCATAATACTGAAAATGAGCTACTTCCAAATAACCACGTGGGTACTTATCTACCACTGAGTCATGAATGTCCATATAATTTGATTTGTCCGAATCAACAACCATGTCAAAGCTAAAACACTTGCATTCTTGCCTACATTTCTTACGGTTGCCCAACAATTTAATTTCAAGCTTAAAACTGGAATCCATGCTGTCATGCAAAATTAAAACACGGTTTCAGAAATTGGAACAACAGTAAGTACACCTACGTGCACCAAACATTGTGAACTCACTCTTCCAGCAACTCGTTATGGTCCGAGTCGACGCCGTCTTGCTCAGTGGAGGTGGCTGCCGCACTGCTCCGACCGCAGGAGGGCACTCGTGCTGCTGCTGCGCCACTGGAGGCGACGTCCGCGCCGGGCTGCCCCTCCCCGTCGCTGGAAAGGCCGTGGGACGAAGCGGGATGGTCGCCGGGGTGGGCTCCTGGACTGGCCATGCCGGGGTGGCCACCTGGACTGGCCGCGCCGGGCTGTCCGCGCGGCCCCAGCCCAGGTCGCGCTCACTGGACCAGGCGGGCAGCGGCGCCCCCTCCACGGCCCCTACCCGGCGGCGGCACAGAGGCCGGCCGCGGCCCCTGCCCAGCGCCAGCGCCGGCGGCGGCGCCCCCTCCGCAGCCCCTGCCCGGCTGCGTCGGCGGAGGCAGAGAGGCTGCGCGCGGCCCTTGCCCAGCGCCAGCGCCGGCGGCGGCGCCCCCTCCGCAGCCCCTGCCCGGCTGCGTCGGCGGAGGCAGAGAGGCTGGGCGCGGCCCCTGCCCAGCGCCAGCGCCGCCCTGATGAAGGGATGGGGGTCGGGGATCTGGTGGATCCGGAGGGAGGCGGGTCGGCCGCGGCTCCTGCCCGGCGGCGGCGGCGGTGGCCTGGCCGTCGGCCATGGTCGTCGCTCTTTTTTTCGCGAAGAAACTTCGGGGGAGCGGGCGGGTTCCGCGTACGCGATGGGGAAAGGGCCGGCGGCTTCTGTTACTAGCACAAGGGCAATTCAGTCTTTTCGCGTGCCATGGAGTGGATGACCTAACAGAAAGTGCTACCTAATCAAACAGCGCACTTTTTTGTGAGGCCAAATACCTAATTCTCTCGAATCATATCCACTAACAGAATGATGGTGTCAGCTGAATACGATGTGCCAGTCAGTACATTACATTACAGGCTTTCAGATTTATTCAGAAAATTACCACCAAGGGGAAACATCGCAATCATTTCTCATGCTAAAGGGCATGCGCCAGATGTATATATTGACGAACTTGTCAGTGTGCAGATCGTTCACATTTTGAGGGCATTGTTTGGAACGCAGTAATTTCACAGGAATTGCGCAAGAATTTCATAGAAATCGGTTCAATTTCATAGGAAAAACGTAGGAATAGAACAAAATTCTCGCATTCCTGTCGGTGTTCCCGCCGACTAGTAAATTTGTATTTGCGCGTCTGACCCGGATAGTGAGCCCGGAGGATACAAGGATTTATACTGGTTCAGGCAGAATGTCCCTACGTCCAGTCTAGGGCTGCTCGTGTTACCGGCTCAAGTTTGTAGTAGGGGTTACAAACAGGCGAGAGAGGGAGAGGCTCCCAAGTCTCTGGTGAATCGAGTGGAGAGTATTGAGTCTCGATGGACCTGCCCCGTTGGGTTGCCCCGCCTCCCCTTTTATACGTCAAGGAAAGGGCAGAGAGTACACGAGAGAGAAGGAAAAAGGTCCTCCAGGGTTACGCCGCCCTTCTCCTCCGTGTGTGGGCCCCGCTGATCCTGTAGATGTCGATTAGGGCGGCTCCGCGTCGTGGCGTAGGTTCTGGTAGGACACGGCTCCACGTCATGGCGTGGAGACCGATGGCGGCGGCTCCATGTCGCGGCCCTGCCTACTACTGGCCCCGTGCGGGCATCAACAGCAGGTTGCGGCGCCCCGCCCCGTCTTGGCGGGCGTCGTGGGCAACAGGCCCCCTAGCCGGAGGCCGTACGGTGGTTTAGGCAGCATAGTGTTGTTCTATCCAACAGCGTTGGCCTGTGCAGCGCCGTCTTGCGCCTCCAGGCATGGAACGTCGTGGCCGTGGATCACGTCAAGACGCGCCTGCCCCCTTCCTAATGGCAAAAGTTTGACCCCGGGCCCTGCACCCTCACGTCTGTAGCGACGGGGGACAGTGTGGGCCCACGTGGGGCCTAAGCTTCTGCCTGGGATTGGATCCGACCCCCCTTGGGATCGGACGAGGCGGAAGTCGTCCCTCGTGGGATGGGACGAGCCAGGCCTCATCCCCTGTAGTCGGGCGAGGCCGAGCCCTCCCCCCTGGGGTTGGACGAGGCGGAGCCTGGGGTCGGGCAAGGCGGAGCTCGCCCCTCGTGGGGTTGGACGAGGCGGAGCCTGTCTTTAATCATCCGAGAGGCTGGCGCTTATGGCGACCAGCTCTCTCATTCTGGATATCCGAAATATTGATACCCAACAATTCCAAACAGGCATCGTCTCTACATATCAACACATCCGAGCCCAATACGGTGGACATTTCTCACGTCTGAGCACCGCAAGCAAGCATCCCAAGATGCTGAGAGACCGAGAACTGCCTGTTTTATTTATTTCCCACCGGTGGATTACTCAGCAGACTGATATTGTTTGCGGAAACGATATACATATTTGCCTTGGTCTAGCAGCACATGTTTATAGCTTCACCGATTGATCAAATAGTAGCTATGCTCCATCTGCTTCCCAGTGATGGCTCCTTGTCATGTCCTGAAATGCAGATAGAGCAACAATGTTAGTTCAAAACTGGATTGAATTGGAGGTGGCGTAGCTGGCGGTCATCACAGCTCTTCGATAGCGCAAAAAGATCAGAGCCAATGTTACAGAGGCATTAGATAGAAATTATCGAGGATAATTCAAAACCACTATAATTTAGTGGCAGAACGCCCATATAGACCAAACTAACCTTGCTCTTGGCATTCTGATAACCACAGGTCGATGTGATCGACAATCTGCTTTCTTACTTTGTTCAGAGCTTCGGGAGATGAGCACTTGGATGAATCACCTGGTGGGCAGAATACAGACAAGTCAAAATTGGGGTCTTCAATATTATATACAATCTGTGGGACTAAAGCTAACTGAATCCTTGATGACGCAATGAAAGCAGGAATTACAATTAACAAATTCAATACTCCACTGCGCTATCATGGCAAGCATAGTTTCAGCAAAAGTTTGAACGATGGATCTACCTTCAATGTTTGAAGGAGCTTGAGGGCATCCAGAGAGATCACTGCAATGTCCGCAGTTCTTGCACTCAATTAAGTATGATGGCACTGCAGGCATAGGCGCATAGCAGAACTTTCATAAGCAAATAGTAGCATCATAAAAATAAACGTTTACCGCTTTTATATCAGATAAAAAATAGTGTATATGTATGAAACAGGGAAATTGTACGAAGTGACATGTAGAACGAAATGCTCACATTCTTCTGATGATTTCTGCTTAGAAGCATGGCGCCATGGGTCTTGAGATCCATTTGCAAAAACAATTTTAGAACCTGCAGGCATGTGATCTATTAATTTCAAATACATGAATTTTATACCAGTAGGTACACCACTATGGAAGTCACACTGTAATCTGAAGTATTGTACACACACCATTGCACACAATTGGATATCCACAGTATAAATTTAAAGACCATACAACACAGAGATTCTAACGTGGCAAAAAAAGAAAAGAAAAGAAAAACGGACTATTAGCACTGCAGATATGAAGCTACTCAACAACTTAGTTCTTCCTTTACCAGTGTTCACTGATCCTAACCTCACATATCTGCCTGCTTTGTGCATCTAGAGCACCCAGACCTCACAAAATTGATATGTTACTGACACACTGATAGTACCATCTCATAACAATTTTAGAACCTGCAGGCATGTGATCTATTAATTTCAAATACATGAATTTTATACCAGTAGGTACACCACTATGGAAGTCACACTGTAATCTGAAGTATTGTACACACACCATTGCACACAATTGGATATCCACAGTATAAATTTAAAGACCATACAACACAGAGATTCTAACGTGGCAAAAAAAGAAAAGAAAAGAAAAACGGACTATTAGCACTGCAGATATGAAGCTACTCAACAACTTAGTTCTTCCTTTACCTTGAATATTTGAGTCAACTCTTCCTTTGGGAAAGTTAAAATAATGAGGATTTATCATGACTTATTTTTTAGGTTTCCACTACTAATTGTTATGAGATGGTACTATCAGTGTGTCAGTAACATATCAATTTTGTGAGGTCTGGGTGCTCTAGATGCACAAAGCAGGCAGATATGTGAGGTTAGGATCAGTGAACACTGGTAAAGGAAGAACTAAGTTGTTGAGTAGCTTCATATCTGCAGTGCTAATAGTCCGTTTTTCTTTTCTTTTCTTTTTTTGCCACGTTAGAATCTCTGTGTTGTATGGTCTTTAAATTTATACTGTGGATATCCAATTGTGTGCAATGGTGTGTGTACAATACTTCAGATTACAGTGTGACTTCCATAGTGGTGTACCTACTGGTATAAAATTCATGTATTTGAAATTAATAGATCACATGCCTGCAGGTTCTAAAATTGTTTTTGCAAATGGATCTCAAGACCCATGGCGCCATGCTTCTAAGCAGAAATCATCAGAAGAATGTGAGCATTTCGTTCTACATGTCACTTCGTACAATTTCCCTGTTTCATACATATACACTATTTTTTATCTGATATAAAAGCGGTAAACGTTTATTTTTATGATGCTACTATTTGCTTATGAAAGTTCTGCTATGCGCCTATGCCTGCAGTGCCATCATACTTAATTGAGTGCAAGAACTGCGGACATTGCAGTGATCTCTCTGGATGCCCTCAAGCTCCTTCAAACATTGAAGGTAGATCCATCGTTCAAACTTTTGCTGAAACTATGCTTGCCATGATAGCGCAGTGGAGTATTGAATTTGTTAATTGTAATTCCTGCTTTCATTGCGTCATCAAGGATTCAGTTAGCTTTAGTCCCACAGATTGTATATAATATTGAAGACCCCAATTTTGACTTGTCTGTATTCTGCCCACCAGGTGATTCATCCAAGTGCTCATCTCCCGAAGCTCTGAACAAAGTAAGAAAGCAGATTGTCGATCACATCGACCTGTGGTTATCAGAATGCCAAGAGCAAGGTTAGTTTGGTCTATATGGGCGTTCTGCCACTAAATTATAGTGGTTTTGAATTATCCTCGATAATTTCTATCTAATGCCTCTGTAACATTGGCTCTGATCTTTTTGCGCTATCGAAGAGCTGTGATGACCGCCAGCTACGCCACCTCCAATTCAATCCAGTTTTGAACTAACATTGTTGCTCTATCTGCATTTCAGGACATGACAAGGAGCCATCACTGGGAAGCAGATGGAGCATAGCTACTATTTGATCAATCGGTGAAGCTATAAACATGTGCTGCTAGACCAAGGCAAATATGTATATCGTTTCCCGCAAACAATATCAGTCTGCTGAGTAATCCACCGGTGGGAAATAAATAAAACAGGCAGTTCTCGGTCTCTCAGCATCTTGGGATGCTTGCTTGCGGTGCTCAGACGTGAGAAATGTCCACCGTATTGGGCTCGGATGTGTTGATATGTAGAGACGATGCCTGTTTGGAATTGTTGGGTATCAATATTTCGGATATCCAGAATGAGAGAGCTGGTCGCCATAAGCGCCAGCCTCTCGGATGATTAAAGACAGGCTCCGCCTCGTCCAACCCCACGAGGGGCGAGCTCCGCCTTGCCCGACCCCAGGCTCCGCCTCGTCCAACCCCAGGGGGGAGGGCTCGGCCTCGCCCGACTACAGGGGATGAGGCCTGGCTCGTCCCATCCCACGAGGGACGACTTCCGCCTCGTCCGATCCCAAGGGGGGTCGGATCCAATCCCAGGCAGAAGCTTAGGCCCCACGTGGGCCCACACTGTCCCCCGTCGCTACAGACGTGAGGGTGCAGGGCCCGGGGTCAAACTTTTGCCATTAGGAAGGGGGCAGGCGCGTCTTGACGTGATCCACGGCCACGACGTTCCATGCCTGGAGGCGCAAGACGGCGCTGCACAGGCCAACGCTGTTGGATAGAACAACACTATGCTGCCTAAACCACCGTACGGCCTCCGGCTAGGGGGCCTGTTGCCCACGACGCCCGCCAAGACGGGGCGGGGCGCCGCAACCTGCTGTTGATGCCCGCACGGGGCCAGTAGTAGGCAGGGCCGCGACATGGAGCCGCCGCCATCGGTCTCCACGCCATGACGTGGAGCCGTGTCCCTACCAGAACCTACGCCACGACGCGGAGCCGCCCTAATCGACATCTACAGGATCAGCGGGGCCCACACACGGAGGAGAAGGGCGGCGTAACCCTGGAGGACCTTTTTCCTTCTCTCTCGTGTACTCTCTGCCCTTTCCTTGACGTATAAAAGGGGAGGCGGGGCAACCCAACGGGGCAGGTCCATCGAGACTCAATACTCTCCACTCGATTCACCAGAGACTTGGGAGCCTCTCCCTCTCTCGCCTGTTTGTAACCCCTACTACAAACTTGAGCCGGTAACACGAGCAGCCCTAGACTGGACGTAGGGACATTCTGCCTGAACCAGTATAAATCCTTGTATCCACCATGGACAATTCTCTTTGTCCCTCATTGAACAATATGCCATGTACCTCTTTGGTCCACTCTTTTCAATATTGAACTCAAACTGTTTTTTTGATTGCATGCTGAGAAAGTGCCACTTTGAACGTGTACATATTTGCATAAGTGGAGCCTACTTCCATTGGTGGATTGTTAGGATCATGTTCTACACTTGGAGCATAGCTTTGGTCATTGCATTGCTCCTCTTCCTCATCCTCATCCTGTGACTCATCTCCACCTTCATTCTCATTATCATCAACAACATAGGATGGCCTCTGAACCACCTGTAGAGCATTGGGTTCTACATTGTCAAAGTACATAGCTTCCTCATCAACACCTACATGTTCATTCTGTGGTTCAGGGTTCCTAAGGTACTCATCATCATCCTCTTCCTCAGCAGTATCATCCTCTCTTGTAGGTTTGGTAGCACCACCAAAATCCCACTCTGTGACAGGCTCATATGGATCAGAAGGACCTCGGTATACAACAAACATGATGATAACCTTTGTCTTCAAATGTCTCTCAAACATAGCCATCAAATCTTGGTCAGTTTTCACTTCAAGGAAAGAATTCAATTCTTCATCATAATACTGAAAATGAGCTACTTCCAAATAACCACGTGGGTACTTATCTACCACTGAGTCATGAATGTCCATATAATTTGATTTGTCCGAATCAACAACCATGTCAAAGCTAAAACACTTGCATTCTTGCCTACATTTCTTACGGTTGCCCAACAATTTAATTTCAAGCTTAAAACTGGAATCCATGCTGTCATGCAAAATTAAAACACGGTTTCAGAAATTGGAACAACAGTAAGTACACCTACGTGCACCAAACATTGTGAACTCACTCTTCCAGCAACTCGTTATGGTCCGAGTCGACGCCGTCTTGCTCAGTGGAGGTGGCTGCCGCACTGCTCCGACCGCAGGAGGGCACTCGTGCTGCTGCTGCGCCACTGGAGGCGACGTCCGCGCCGGGCTGCCCCTCCCCGTCGCTGGAAAGGCCGTGGGACGAAGCGGGATGGTCGCCGGGGTGGGCTCCTGGACTGGCCATGCCGGGGTGGCCACCTGGACTGGCCGCGCCGGGCTGTCCGCGCGGCCCCAGCCCAGGTCGCGCTCACTGGACCAGGCGGGCAGCGGCGCCCCCCTCCACGGCCCCTACCCGGCGGCGGCACAGAGGCCGGCCGCGGCCCCTGCCCAGCGCCAGCGCCGCGCGGCGGCGCCCCCTCCGCAGCCCCTGCCCGGCTGCGTCGGCGGAGGCAGAGAGGCTGCGCGCGGCCCTTGCCCAGCGCCAGCGCCGGCGGCGGCGCCCCCTCCGCAGCCCCTGCCCGGCTGCGTCGGCGGAGGCAGAGAGGCTGGGCGCGGCCCCTGCCCAGCGCCAGCGCCGCCCTGATGAAGGGATGGGGGTCGGGGATCTGGTGGATCCGGAGGGAGGCGGGTCGGCCGCGGCTCCTGCCCGGCGGCGGCGGCGGTGGCCTGGCCGTCGGCCATGGTCGTCGCTCTTTTTTTCGCGAAGAAACTTCGGGGGAGCGGGCGGGTTCCGCGTACGCGATGGGGAAAGGGCCGGCGGCTTCTGTTACTAGCACAAGGGCAATTCAGTCTTTTCGCGTGCCATGGAGTGGATGACCTAACAGAAAGTGCTACCTAATCAAACAGCGCACTTTTTTGTGAGGCCAAATACCTAATTCTCTCGAATCATATCCACTAACAGAATGATGGTGTCAGCTGAATACGATGTGCCAGTCAGTACATTACATTACAGGCTTTCAGATTTATTCAGAAAATTACCACCAAGGGGAAACATCGCAATCATTTCTCATGCTAAAGGGCATGCGCCAGATGTATATATTGACGAACTTGTCAGTGTGCAGATCGTTCACATTTTGAGGGCATTGTTTGGAACGCAGTAATTTCACAGGAATTGCGCAAGAATTTCATAGAAATCGGTTCAATTTCATAGGAAAAACGTAGGAATAGAACAAAATTCTCGCATTCCTGTCGGTGTTCCCGCCGACTAGTAAATTTGTATTTGCGCGTCTGACCCGGATAGTGAGCCCGGAGGATACAAGGATTTATACTGGTTCAGGCAGAATGTCCCTACGTCCAGTCTAGGGCTGCTCGTGTTACCGGCTCAAGTTTGTAGTAGGGGTTACAAACAGGCGAGAGAGGGAGAGGCTCCCAAGTCTCTGGTGAATCGAGTGGAGAGTATTGAGTCTCGATGGACCTGCCCCGTTGGGTTGCCCCGCCTCCCCTTTTATACGTCAAGGAAAGGGCAGAGAGTACACGAGAGAGAAGGAAAAAGGTCCTCCAGGGTTACGCCGCCCTTCTCCTCCGTGTGTGGGCCCCGCTGATCCTGTAGATGTCGATTAGGGCGGCTCCGCGTCGTGGCGTAGGTTCTGGTAGGACACGGCTCCACGTCATGGCGTGGAGACCGATGGCGGCGGCTCCATGTCGCGGCCCTGCCTACTACTGGCCCCGTGCGGGCATCAACAGCAGGTTGCGGCGCCCCGCCCCGTCTTGGCGGGCGTCGTGGGCAACAGGCCCCCTAGCCGGAGGCCGTACGGTGGTTTAGGCAGCATAGTGTTGTTCTATCCAACAGCGTTGGCCTGTGCAGCGCCGTCTTGCGCCTCCAGGCATGGAACGTCGTGGCCGTGGATCACGTCAAGACGCGCCTGCCCCCTTCCTAATGGCAAAAGTTTGACCCCGGGCCCTGCACCCTCACGTCTGTAGCGACGGGGGACAGTGTGGGCCCACGTGGGGCCTAAGCTTCTGCCTGGGATTGGATCCGACCCCCCTTGGGATCGGACGAGGCGGAAGTCGTCCCTCGTGGGATGGGACGAGCCAGGCCTCATCCCCTGTAGTCGGGCGAGGCCGAGCCCTCCCCCCTGGGGTTGGACGAGGCGGAGCCTGGGGTCGGGCAAGGCGGAGCTCGCCCCTCGTGGGGTTGGACGAGGCGGAGCCTGTCTTTAATCATCCGAGAGGCTGGCGCTTATGGCGACCAGCTCTCTCATTCTGGATATCCGAAATATTGATACCCAACAATTCCAAACAGGCATCGTCTCTACATATCAACACATCCGAGCCCAATACGGTGGACATTTCTCACGTCTGAGCACCGCAAGCAAGCATCCCAAGATGCTGAGAGACCGAGAACTGCCTGTTTTATTTATTTCCCACCGGTGGATTACTCAGCAGACTGATATTGTTTGCGGAAACGATATACATATTTGCCTTGGTCTAGCAGCACATGTTTATAGCTTCACCGATTGATCAAATAGTAGCTATGCTCCATCTGCTTCCCAGTGATGGCTCCTTGTCATGTCCTGAAATGCAGATAGAGCAACAATGTTAGTTCAAAACTGGATTGAATTGGAGGTGGCGTAGCTGGCGGTCATCACAGCTCTTCGATAGCGCAAAAAGATCAGAGCCAATGTTACAGAGGCATTAGATAGAAATTATCGAGGATAATTCAAAACCACTATAATTTAGTGGCAGAACGCCCATATAGACCAAACTAACCTTGCTCTTGGCATTCTGATAACCACAGGTCGATGTGATCGACAATCTGCTTTCTTACTTTGTTCAGAGCTTCGGGAGATGAGCACTTGGATGAATCACCTGGTGGGCAGAATACAGACAAGTCAAAATTGGGGTCTTCAATATTATATACAATCTGTGGGACTAAAGCTAACTGAATCCTTGATGACGCAATGAAAGCAGGAATTACAATTAACAAATTCAATACTCCACTGCGCTATCATGGCAAGCATAGTGGTTTTGAATTATCCTCGATAATTTCTATCTAATGCCTCTGTAACATTGGCTCTGATCTTTTTGCGCTATCGAAGAGCTGTGATGACCGCCAGCTACGCCACCTCCAATTCAATCCAGTTTTGAACTAACATTGTTGCTCTATCTGCATTTCAGGACATGACAAGGAGCCATCACTGGGAAGCAGATGGAGCATAGCTACTATTTGATCAATCGGTGAAGCTATAAACATGTGCTGCTAGACCAAGGCAAATATGTATATCGTTTCCGCAAACAATATCAGTCTGCTGAGTAATCCACCGGTGGGAAATAAATAAAACAGGCAGTTCTCGGTCTCTCAGCATCTTGGGATGCTTGCTTGCGGTGCTCAGACGTGAGAAATGTCCACCGTATTGGGCTCGGATGTGTTGATATGTAGAGACGATGCCTGTTTGGAATTGTTGGGTATCAATATTTCGGATATCCAGAATGAGAGAGCTGGTCGCCATAAGCGCCAGCCTCTCGGATGATTAAAGACAGGCTCCGCCTCGTCCAACCCCACGAGGCCGAGCCCTCCCCCCTGGGGTTGGACGAGGCGGAGCCTGGGGTCGGGCAAGGCGGAGCTCGCCCCTCGTGGGGTTGGACGAGGCGGAGCCTGTCTTTAATCATCCGAGAGGCTGGCGCTTATGGCGACCAGCTCTCTCATTCTGGATATCCGAAATATTGATACCCAACAATTCCAAACAGGCATCGTCTCTACATATCAACACATCCGAGCCCAATACGGTGGACATTTCTCACGTCTGAGCACCGCAAGCAAGCATCCCAAGATGCTGAGAGACCGAGAACTGCCTGTTTTATTTATTTCCCACCGGTGGATTACTCAGCAGACTGATATTGTTTGCGGAAACGATATACATATTTGCCTTGGTCTAGCAGCACATGTTTATAGCTTCACCGATTGATCAAATAGTAGCTAT
>JAHUYU010003581.1:0-19249 GCA_030439765.1 Tripidium arundinaceum | reverse complement strand
AAAATTCGGTGCCAATGTATTTCTTGTGAACACTATGTCCAAAATAATCCAACTAGTACAAATGCATGGCCTGGATCTCTCCTCAAACCTTCTTCTCTTAGTCATTGAAGATCCTAAGGCTAATAAAGACAAAAAAAAAAACCGAAGAGCATGAGTGGAGAAGAGGATTAAAATTACGCACCCGGCTGCCTCATGGCCCAAGATGCGAGGGTACTTGCGGTGCACCTCGTTCTGTGACGTCCATAACAGGCAGAGAGACAGACAGCACCGCCGTCACATGGCGGCATATATAAATAATAACAAATGCGAACTCCCTCCGACCCATTAAAAATATTGTTATTGGTATGCGTACCGATAGTTTGACTAGATTTATAAAAAATACGTACAACATTTGTATCTCCAAATAAATTTATTAAAAAACTAGATTTAAATATATATGCTATAAATATTAATATTTTTTTATATAAATTTAGTCAACGATATTTTTTGAAAAGCGAGAACAGACACTTTCAATGTGACAGAAGGAGCAGGAGGATCAAGTAAAGAAATCAAATCCCAATTCCAAGAACATGAATGAACGAATGAATAATGTACCTCTCCCTTCCAGGCGCTGAGGTCGGTGTGACAGATGGAGGTGAATAGCACCTTGACGCGGACCTCCAGCGGCCCAGGCGGCGCCACCTCCACCTCCTCCAGCGACAGGGGCACTCCGGGACCCCACGCCACCGCCGCTGCACGACGACCAAAACTCAACTACGCATGCTTTGTTCATAGCCGACCACCGCGCCGCCGTGGTCCGTGGATGCAAGCCATGGATCGACAAGGAAAGCGGAAATAAAAAAGAGAAGCCGCAGGCAACAGCACCTTGGCATTTGATGGGCTTCCCACCGGTGCCGCCGGCGCCGCCGGCGCCGCCCTTCCCGTTCGCCAAGCTGCCGTTCCCGTTCGTCATGGCGTCGCCTTCGTCCTATTCTCCTCTGATGCCTTTTTTCTTTTCTTTCAGGGACCGGAAATCGACTTCTTGGCTCTAGTGAGGTGGCCAAGCCGGCAGTGTCCCAACTATTTATGCTGCTAATAACCTGCAGCCCTGCAGGCGTAGATGATCTTTTTTTTTCCTTGTCGTTTTGTTCTATAATCTTATGGTCAAAAGAGCAGTGGGCCCTTTAATGTGCTTCTAGATGTCTGGCTGGATCCATGTAATTAACATATATTGCTAAAGAATTTCTGGAGTAGATCTAAATACAAGCACGGCTAATGTGCCAGCCAATTGTTAGCTGAGCACCTAGCTAACAATGATCTTATTAGCCGGCAAACCTAGCTAACATCAATTAATAACTGACCAATTTACCGAAATACCTCCACCAACTATATCCCTTCTTAGCCAACTGATTCCTTTCACAGCCACCGCTCCCATTCACATCGATCCACGAGTGCTACTAAGATTCTGAATCAGCAACCTCCGTGAGCGACGGTATCCTGGTCGGCAAGCACGGTAAACCCCATCCAACGAGCTTTGCTGACCCGATCACTACTCGGCGAACCCTGTATCTCTACCCCTCTATAATATACCAATCCACCCCCCTCAACCACTCCCACGGTTATGCTAATCTAAGTCCACCCAAATTTATATTCCAAAATAATCCAACTTCGTACAAATGCATGGCCTGGATCTCTCCTCAAACCTTCTTCTCTTAGTCATTGAAGATCCTAAGGCTAAAATCATCCGGGTCATGCACATCATTGACAGGCTTCCAACTTTTCGCATAAATTACCCACCTGCCACTGGTTATATTGCGTACCGATTTCTTCTTTCCCTTCTTTTTCCATCACATGAACAGTTTGGCCGTCGTCATTGGCCTCTCCACCCCGCCGGCCCCGGCCTCGAACCCCGACCACCCCACCCCCATGGAGGTTGAGATTAAGCTCCGCCTCCTCAATGCCGCCACGCACCACCAGCTGTCCGCGTTCCTCGCGCCCCGCCTCCACTGCACCCGTGTAGAGTAACCTCTTCGACGCACTGCGCTCGTGTGCACGCTCACCAAGTCCGCCGCCATGCTCCGCCTCCGCCTCTACGACGGGCCCGATGACAACCGTGCCCCCTCGTGCCCCGTGCTCACACTCAAGCATCGCCTGCGGATCAACGCCGGCGTCATCCGTGTTAAGGAAGTCGAGGAGCCCCTCGACCCCACGCTCGCCCTTGCCTGCGCCGACGAGTACCCCCGGAGCAACAAGTTCGCTTGTTTCATGGAAGGGAAGCTGTTTTCTTGACTAGGCATGCCACCTTGTTCTCGCTATTCCCTTCGTTCAGCTCCATTAAGTCTGTGCATTGAACAACTTACTTGAATGTCAGTGACTCTTTGATTAATAACAAAATAAGTGTGTCTTCTCATATTTGGTGTGTGCTTGGGGTTTGTGGCAAATCAACTTTAATCCTGAGCCTCATCAAATTAGATTTCTCCTAAATCCTTTGGGACAACTACTTAATGAATCTGATTGTTCATTTTCTTTTATAAATTTTATCTTGTTTTGTATTTTACCGTAGCGTTAGCACGGCTACACTTCTAGTGCATGGTAGTGTCTCCACCATCAACCTATGTCTCTTGCTAGCAATGGACCTCTTTAGCAAGGGTCGCGATAGCCTTCATCCGTAGTCAAATATATTGTGTGAACACATTAATTTAGTGTTTAAGTTTGCTCTATTTACAATCATTTCCAAAAGACAAGAACTTTCGCAAGAAGTCTTTTCCTCTATTTCATGCCATAGGAGAACTCTACATTGGTTAATCTTGCCACAAATTACAGTTCTTGTTATAAATATATCATCCCTACTTTACAATAAATGTACATTTATTTATTCTTCCTTATACTACAAACTTCAGTCTAGGACTTTTATTATAACAAGGAACTAAAGAGAAAAGAGAAGAGCGGTAACTAAACAATTTGAAGATGAAGTTGCACAGGAACTAAAGAGAAAAGAGAAGAGCGGTAACTAAACAATTTGAAGATGAAGTTGCACAGTTGGCAAGAGAGAAGGGGTAGTAGAACAAGGTAATCATTTTGAATCAGGAGTTGCATATATATTAGAAGTGAGAAAGGAGGAGATGGCTAAAGCATTTGGTATCTTCAAGAACCCTAACAGGAGGAAATTTTTTTCTTAATGCATGCAATGGAGAACAACAGGGGCGAATCCAGGATATTATGTCATTGGGGTCAAGGACTAAGCAACGGGGTCAAAGATGTTTTGATTCTCTATTTGAAAGAGTAATTTGCTGGTGGATAAAAGAACTTTTAGTGTATTTTCAGCAAGTTACCGGGGTCAGCTGACCCCAGTGGATACATGTAGATTTGCCCCTGGAGAACAAGAATCTGCCATGATATGGTTGAGAAGTGAATAGCAGGTATCCTTAAATATTTCATGTTCCTTTCGAGAATTTTGTCATGACCTGGTCGTGACTTGTGCATTTTCATTACCATCATAAGCATCATCGGCATTTTAAGTTCAGTTTTGAAAACTTGCATGTACAAAAAACTGTACTTTCTAGATTCTGTGGTGCATTTGCAGACAGTCCGTCCATTCACCCGGACAATTCCAAAATGCATAGCTTTGGACTTGTCAGTCTGTACGAACACTTGTTCCGGTGGGTAGTCCGACGGTTCTCCCGGATAGTCCAGTAGAGCACATCATGCACAGATGTGAGCTGTCCAGTTCTGGGCTTTCCTGGCCCCACATGTCAGGCCACTTGCCCACACTTAACCCTGAGTTGGAAACTAGGAACACTCACTCTCACTCCCTCTCCTTCTCCGACACACACACACACACACACTTTCTCTCTAGTTCTTGCTCTCACATCTCTCTAGAGCACCAAGAAGAGGAGGAGGAGGGATTGGAAGAGAGGAGCAGGAAGAGAAGGCCATGGACCTTGCTAGAGGTGGAAGAGGAAGGAGTCCTCTTGATAGGATCTAGATGGCTAGAGGGGTGTGAAATAGCCTATCAAAATTTTCTACAAACTCACAATTACTTGAGCAAAGTGATTAGTACAACAATTGACCCTAAACTAGCTTCTACTTTGCTCTAACTCTATTTCACTCAAGCAAGTCCCCTAATCAATTCTAGTAGCTTAGTCATCTCTAGGTTGTATCACACAAACATACAAGCTATTAATGGACTAGATTGACAAAACTAGCAAGAGCACTTAATAAGAACAATAACAACTAGAAATCTATCACTATGAAGTGCAAGCTAGTCAAGCATACAACAACTACTCACAAGAGCAAATGACCACAAATGAAATACAAAGTGAGTAAGTTGAGAATTGGAAACCACACGGGGCAAGTGAACACAAGATATGTCCCCGAGATTCGGTTGCTTGCTGGCAACCTACGTCCTCGTTGTGGCGAGTCCCAATTCGATGGTTCACACGCTAATTGGCCTTACACGCCAAGCCCACCACACGGGCACCGCAAGAACCACACGAGAAGTGCACTACAACTAGCCATGATTCCTCTAGAGTTGCTCTTCACGATCTCAAGCAGGAATGAGCACAAGAGCCCCTTACAAAAGCACTTGATCGGAACTGGCAACAATCACCAAAGCCGCTCAATGATGCTCCACTGCCTCCAAGCTGTCTAGGTGGCAATGACCACCAAGAGTAATAGGAATCCCGCAGCTTAAACGATCACTAGTGCCACTAGATGTCTCAACTCAATGCAAATGCAATCAACAAGGAGATGGGAGGGAGGTGTTAGCTTAGGATCACAAGGGTGTACAAGTCGTCAAAGTGCCAAGAGAGGCAGCCATGGGCTGGCAAGTGCTGTTTATCCCCCAAGCAAGCCAACTAGTCGTTGCCCCTCATTGGGCTGAAATCGGGACCGTCGGAGAGGACTCGGCCACCGTCAGACCATAGTCCGAGGGTCCAGGAGCGAAGGTAAGTTGTAAGTAGTGGATGCAAATGCACCACCAAAAAATGGAAAAACAGTGAGATTAGTTAAGATTTCACCATATATGCACCCCCCATGAAACATATCTATGCACCCATGAGGCAAGTGCACCCCCCTCTTTTCCCCTTATTCTTGAAATCTCCTCTTTTCTTTTTCTTGCTAGAGGGAGAGGTGAAAGACCTATGTTTGGTTTCAGTAATTGAGGCAACTAGTGGACTAACCTCTACTCTAGTGTTGTGTCCACATCTAAGGTTGAGCAAGGATGGCACACCTAGTGATGATGGTGGTGGCCAAACGGTGACCACATGCTCAATTCTTGGAAATGGAGAAAGAGAAAAACTAAATGCAAGGGTTCAAGGCAAAGGTATAAGCTAGGGCATTTTGTTTTGCTGGTCAAGACGCAATAGAGTGCATGATCGAGTTCAGGATAGATAGCCATACTATTAAGAGGGGAACTCAAAGTTCAAAATGGTTATCTAAGGGCCACAAGGTGAATTGACTTCTTGCATGTGCATTAGACCTAGTTGAAAAATGCTTTGGAAAATGCTAACTCACGTGCACAAGTGTTTGAGACACTTTGGAGTTGTCACATTTGAGAAAAGGGTGGAAGAAATGAGCTAGAGGGTGCCTCAGGGAGGCGTCAGACCCTAACCACATGTGTGTCGGACCATCTGTTGATGGGTCTGATGCCAAACCCTAGCTTAGGTGCATGCACAGGGCCTTTGAGTCTCGTCGGACTCTGCTCTTTGGTCTAACGAGCTCGGTCCGACGATCATCGGACGCGATGGGCGCACTGTTCATGAAGAGGGTTGTGGAGTCAATAGCGTAGGAGCTCGTCAACACGGTCATTGGACGCTAACTTGGTCTGGCGAGCGACATCGGCCCAATCCAAAGGTGAAAATCCCTCTCTGGAAGCTTACTGGACAGCGTCAGACGCTCACTAGGGTCATTGGACTCGGAGCTTTCAGACCATTACACAAGTGAACGCGGCAACAACTCTTTTCAAACGATCGAGTACACATGGTAGCTCACTAGGGCGTCAGATCCTCGCAGTGGCGAAGCTAGAGCAAATTAGAGGGGGGTGCACTTGCCTCATGGGTGCATAGATATGTTTCATGGGGGGTGCATATATGGTGAAATCTTAACTAATCTCACTGTTTTTCCATTTTTTGGTGGTGCATTTGCATCCACTACTTACAACTTACCTTCGCTCCTGGACCCTCGGACTATGGTCTGACGGTGGCCGAGTCCTCTCCGACGGTCCCGATTTCAGCCCAATGAGGGGCAACGACTAGTTGGCTTGCTTGGGGGATAAACAGCACTTGCCAGCCCATGGCTGCCTCTCTTGGCACTTTGACGACTTGTACACCCTTGTGATCCTAAGCTAACACCTCCCTCCCATCTCCTTGTTGATTGCATTTGCATTGAGTTGAGACATCTAGTGGCACTAGTGATCGTTTAAGCTGCGGGATTCCTATTACTCTTGGTGGTCATTGCCACCTAGACAGCTTGGAGGCAGTGGAGCATCATTGAGCGGCTTTGGTGATTGTTGCCAGTTCCGATCAAGTGCTTTTGTAAGGGGCTCTTGTGCTCATTCCTGCTTGAGATCGTGAAGAGCAACTCTAGAGGAATCATGGCTAGTTGTAGTGCACTTCTCGTGTGGTTCTTGCGGTGCCCGTGTGGTGGGCTTGGCGTGTAAGGCCAATTAGCGTGTGAACCATCGAATTGGGACTCGCCACAACGAGGACGTAGGTTGCCAGCAAGCAACCGAATCTCGGGGACATATCTTGTGTTCACTTGCCCCGTGTGGTTTCCAATTCTCAACTTACTCACTTTGTATTTCATTTGTGGTCATTTGCTCTTGTGAGTAGTTGTTGTATGCTTGACTAGCTTGCACTTCATAGTGATAGATTTCTAGTTGTTATTGTTCTTATTAAGTGCTCTTGCTAGTTTTGTCAATCTAGTCCATTAATAGCTTGTATGTTTGTGTGATACAACCTAGAGATGACTAAGCTACTAGAATTGATTAGGGGACTTGCTTGAGTGAAATAGAGTTAGAGCAAAGTAGAAGCTAGTTAGGGTCAATTGTTGTACTAATCACTTTGCTCAAGTAATTGTGAGTTTGTAGAAAATTTTGATAGGCTATTCACACCCCTCTAGCCATCTAGATCCTATCAAGAGGACTCCTTCCTCTTCCACCTCTAGCAAGGTCCATGGCCTTCTCTTCCTGCTCCTCTCTTCCAATCCCTCCTCCTCCTCTTCTTGGTGCTCTAGAGAGATGTGAGAGCAAGAACTAGAGAGAAAGTGTGTGTGTGTGTGTGTGTCGGAGAAGGAGAGGGAGTGAGAGTGAGTGTTCCTAGTTTCCAACTCAGGGTTAAGTGTGGGCAAGTGGCCTGACATGTGGGGCCAGGAAAGCCCAGAACTGGACAGCTCACATCTGTGCATGATGTGCTCTACTGGACTATCCGGGAGAACCGTCGGACTACCCACCGGAACAAGTGTTCGTACAGACTGACAAGTCCAAAGCTATGCATTTTGGAATTGTCCGGGTGAATGGACGGACTGTCTGCAAATGCACCACAGAATCTAGAAAGTACAGTTTTTTGTACATGCAAGTTTTCAAAACTGAACTTAAAATGCCGATGATGCTTATGATGGTAATGAAAATGCACAAGTCACGACCAGGTCATGACAAAATTCTCGAAAGGAACATGAAATATTTAAGGATACCTGCTATTCACTTCTCAACCATATCATGGCAGATTCTTGTTCTCCAGGGGCAAATCTACATGTATCCACTGGGGTCAGCTGACCCCGGTAACTTGCTGAAAATACACTAAAAGTTCTTTTATCCACCAGCAAATTACTCTTTCAAATAGAGAATCAAAACATCTTTGACCCCGTTGCTTAGTCCTTGACCCCAATGACATAATATCCTGGATTCGCCCCTGTTGTTCTCCATTGCATGCATTAAGAAAAATTTCCTCCTGTTAGGGTTCTTGAAGATACCAAATGCTTTAGCCATCTCCTCCTTTCTCACTTCTAATATATATGCAACTCCTGATTCAAAATGATTACCTTGTTCTACTACCCCTTCTCTCTTGCCAACTGTGCAACTTCATCTTCAAATTGTTTAGTTACCGCTCTTCTCTTTTCTCTTTAGTTCCTGTGCAACTTCATCTTCAAATTGTTTAGTTACCGCTCTTCTCTTTTCTCTTTAGTTCCTTGTTATAATAAAAGTCCTAGACTGAAGTTTGTAGTATAAGGAAGAATAAATAAATGTACATTTATTGTAAAGTAGGGATGATATATTTATAACAAGAACTGTAATTTGTGGCAAGATTAACCAATGTAGAGTTTCTCCTATGGCATGAAATAGAGGAAAAGACTTCTTGCGAAAGTTCTTGTCTTTTGGAAATGATTGTAAATAGAGCAAACTTAAACACTAAATTAATGTGTTCACACAATATATTTGACTACGGATGAAGGCTATCGCGACCCTTGCTAAAGAGGTCCATTGCTAGCAAGAGACATAGGTTGATGGTGGAGACACTACCATGCACTAGAAGTGTAGCCGTGCTAACGCTACGGTAAAATACAAAACAAGATAAAATTTATAAAAGAAAATGAACAATCAGATTCATTAAGTAGTTGTCCCAAAGGATTTAGGAGAAATCTAATTTGATGAGGCTCAGGATTAAAGGTTGATTTGCCACAAACCCCAAGCACACACCAAATATGAGAAGACACACTTATTTTGTTATTAATCAAAGAGTCACTGACATTCAAGTAAGTTGTTCAATGCACAGACTTAATGGAGCTGAACGAAGGGAATAGCGAGAACAAGGTGGCATGCCTAGTCAAGAAAAACAGCTTCCCTTCCATGAAACAAGCGAACTTGTTGCTCCGGGGGTACTCGTCGGCGCAGGCAAGGGCGAGCGTGGGGTCGAGGGGCTCCTCGACTTCCTTAACACGGATGACGCCGGCGTTGATCCGCAGGCGATGCTTGAGTGTGAGCACGGGGCACGAGGGGCACGGTTGTCATCGGGCCCGTCGTAGAGGCGGAGGCGGAGCATGGCGGCGGACTTGGTGAGCGTGCACACGAGCGCAGTGCGTCGAAGAGGTTACTCTACACGGGTGCAGTGGAGGCGGGGCGCGAGGAACGCGGACAGCTGGTGGTGCGTGGCGGCATTGAGGAGGCGGAGCTTAATCTCAACCTCCATGGGGGTGGGGTGGTCGGGGTTCGAGGCCGGGGCCGGCGGGGTGGAGAGGCCAATGACGACGGCCAAACTGTTCATGTGATGGAAAAAGAAGGGAAAGAACGAATCGGTACGCAATATAACCAGTGGCAGGTGGGTAATTTATGCGAAAAGTTGGAAGCCTGTCAATGATGTGCATGACCCGGATGATTTTAGCCTTAGGATCTTCAATGACTAAGAGAAGAAGGTTTGAGGAGAGATCCAGGCCATGCATTTGTACGAAGTTGGATTATTTTGGAATATAAATTTGGGTGGACTTAGATTAGCATAACCGTGGGAGTGGTTGAGGGGGGTGGATTGGTATATTATAGAGGGGTAGAGATACAGGGTTCGCCGAGTAGTGATCGGGTCAGCAAAGCTCGTTGGATGGGGTTTACCGTGCTTGCCGACCAGGATACCGTCGCTCACGGAGGTTGCTGATTCAGAATCTTAGTAGCACTCGTGGATCGATGTGAATGGGAGCGGTGGCTGTGAAAGGAATCAGTTGGCTAAGAAGGGGATATAGTTGGTGGAGGTATTTCGGTAAATTGGTCAGTTATTAATTGATGTTAGCTAGGTTTGCCGGCTAATAAGATCATTGTTAGCTAGGTGCTCAGCTAACAATTGGCTGGCACATTAGCCGTGCTTGTATTTAGATCTACTCCAGAAATTCTTTAGCAATATATGTTAATTACATGGATCCAGCCAGACATCTAGAAGCACATTAAAGGGCCCACTGCTCTTTTGACCATAAGATTATAGAACAAAACGACAAGGAAAAAAAAAGATCATCTACGCCTGCAGGGCTGCAGGTTATTAGCAGCATAAATAGTTGGACACTGCCGGCTTGGCCACCTCACTAGAGCCAAGAAGTCGATTTCGGTCCCTGAAAGAAAAGAAAAAAGGCATCAGAGGAGAATAGGACGAAGGCGACGCCATGACGAACGGGAACGGCAGCTTGGCGAACGGGAAGGGCGGCGCCGGCGGCGCCGGCGGCACCGGTGGGAAGCCCATCAAATGCCAAGGTGCTGTTGCCTGCGGCTTCTCTTTTTTATTTCCGCTTTCCTTGTCGATCCATGGCTTGCATCCACGGACCACGGCGGCGCGGTGGTCGGCTATGAACAAAGCATGCGTAGTTGAGTTTTTGGTCGTCGTGCAGCGGCGGTGGCGTGGGGTCCCGGAGTGCCCCTGTCGCTGGAGGAGGTGGAGGTGGCGCCGCCTGGGCCGCTGGAGGTCCGCGTCAAGGTGCTATTCACCTCCATCTGTCACACCGACCTCAGCGCCTGGAAGGGAGAGGTACATTATTCATTCGTTCATTCATGTTCTTGGAATTGGGATTTGATTTCTTTACTTGATCCTCCTGCTCCTTCTGTCACATTGAAAGTGTCTGTTCTCGCTTTTCAAAAAATATCGTTGACTAAATTTATATAAAAAAATATTAATATTTATAGCATATATATTTAAATCTAGTTTTTTAATAAATTTATTTGGAGATACAAATGTTGTACGTATTTTTATAAATCTAGTCAAACTATCGGTACGCATACCAATAACATAATTTTTAATGGGTCGGAGGGAGTTCGCATTTGTTATTATTTATATATGCCGCCATGTGACGGCGGTGCTGTCTGTCTCTCTGCCTGTTATGGACGTCACAGAACGAGGTGCACCGCAAGTACCCTCGCATCTTGGGCCATGAGGCAGCCGGGTGCGTAATTTTAATCCTCTTCTCCACTCATGCTCTTCGGTTTTTTTTTTGTCTTTATTAGCGCCCCCTCTCCGTCCTCTCATGACGTGTGTTCTTGTCATAATAAGTAATTTCGAGGCAGCTAGCAAAATGGTTCGAGTTCAGAAACTGAGCTTTACCGGAGTTTTGAGTCCTACAATTGACTTCGGTGCCCATGTATTTCTTGTGAACACTACTGTCCAAATTTTTATATACAGGAGTATTTATGAAAAGGAGTTAATAGTGCACCTGTCTTTTGAATGCCGTTACGTTTACTTACTGTATTGGATGTCTTGGTCTTGAATTTTAGCTTTCAAGGGTGAAAATATAAATTCGATCACGTGTCTTCAAGGGTTATTTCGTTTCAAATTTCCAGTCTTATTTGGGTAAGGTGCCATGAATTCTTGACTTCCTAGCAGGAATTTGCGGGTCCAATGGTCGTCATCGCCCGCATGCACACGCCACTTCCACATGTGTGTCTGGCAGATTTGCACATAAATGAGCAAGCTTTGACCTTATCACAATTATAGTAGTAGCAGTTTTAGCTTATTCAACTTTTTTAGCAATTCTTCTGCAAACAAGTTTAACTTGTCTCCATATTCTTGAAGAAATGTTTTAACAATGGTCTTTTCTCAGAAAATCGAGTTCTTTGGGAACTCCGGTCTTGGACTACATACTCAAGTTTTACATCAGAATGTTTATATAACAAACAGTTAACAGATAGTACTAATACAAATCTTGCAATAAAGTTTCGTTTTTCGCCCCCGTTAAATAAATAACAAAAAAAAGCTTGATATGGATCCATCGGACGGACCATCCGGAAGCCCAATGGCAAGCATGTGTGAGATCTGGTCATCGTTGGCGTTGGTCGTCGCCATCTGCCGACGCCCAACTGATTGCCCATAAATTATTAGCTCTCTCTCTAAGCAATCGGTGATTAGTGTAACCGCCATGCATGGATCGATCGATCCAGGCACTATTTAAAACAAGGTAGATCTTTCTTAGCTTGTCGCTAATATATTCTGTGTTTTTACTAAATATACTACCCCTATCCCTGAATAAATCAAATACTAAAACTGTTGTAAGTTAAATTTTTTTTATATTTGATCGAATTTAGTGAAAAGGACAATGATGTTTATGACACCTAATGGACACATTATAAAAATATATTTTATAGTGTTTCTAATGATACTAATTTGGTGTCATAAATCTTGATACTTTTTCTATAAATCTAGAAATTGATTTATTTAGGGACAGAGAAGCTTATGGTTTGTGCAAAAAAGGTTAGGCAATGAAAGAATCTCTTCATATTAACTACAAATTAATTGCAAGATTTGTATTAGTACTATCTGTTAACT
Organism: Tripidium arundinaceum; assembly: GCA_030439765.1. Classification (NCBI taxonomy): domain Eukaryota; kingdom Viridiplantae; phylum Streptophyta; class Magnoliopsida; order Poales; family Poaceae; genus Tripidium; species Tripidium arundinaceum. Next base: position 6,989 of record JAHUYU010003581.1, on the reverse strand, counting down.
GTTTGTTATATAAACATTCTGATGTAAAACTTGAGTATGTAGTCCAAGACCGGAGTTCCCAAAGAACTCGATTTTCTGAGAAAAGACCATTGTTAAAACATTTCTTCAAGAATATGGAGACAAGTTAAACTTGTTTGCAGAAGAATTGCTAAAAAAGTTGAATAAGCTAAAACTGCTACTACTATAATTGTGATAAGGTCAAAGCTTGCTCATTTATGTGCAAATCTGCCAGACACACATGTGGAAGTGGCGTGTGCATGCGGGCGATGACGACCATTGGACCCGCAAATTCCTGCTAGGAAGTCAAGAATTCATGGCACCTTACCCAAATAAGACTGGAAATTTGAAACGAAATAACCCTTGAAGACACGTGATCGAATTTATATTTTCACCCTTGAAAGCTAAAATTCAAGACCAAGACATCCAATACAGTAAGTAAACGTAACGGCATTCAAAAGACAGGTGCACTATTAACTCCTTTTCATAATACTCCTGTATATAAAAATTTTGGACAGTAGTGTTCACAAGAAATACATGGGCACCGAAGTCAATTGTAGGACTCAAAACTCCGGTAAAGCTCAGTTTCTGAACTCGAACCATTTTGCTAGCTGCCTCGAAATTACTTATTATGACAAGAACACACGTCATGAGAGGACGGAGAGGGGGCGGCTAATAAAGACAAAAAAAAAAACCGAAGAGCATGAGTGGAGAAGAGGATTAAAATTACGCACCCGGCTGCCTCATGGCCCAAGATGCGAGGGTACTTGCGGTGCACCTCGTTCTGTGACGTCCATAACAGGCAGAGAGACAGACAGCACCGCCGTCACATGGCGGCATATATAAATAATAACAAATGCGAACTCCCTCCGACCCATTAAAAATATTGTTATTGGTATGCGTACCGATAGTTTGACTAGATTATAAAAATACGTACAACATTTGTATCTCCAAATAAATTTATTAAAAAACTAGATTTAAATATATATGCTATAAATATTAATATTTTTTTATATAAATTTAGTCAACGATATTTTTTGAAAAGCGAGAACAGACACTTTCAATGTGACAGAAGGAGCAGGAGGATCAAGTAAAGAAATCAAATCCCAATTCCAAGAACATGAATGAACGAATGAATAATGTACCTCTCCCTTCCAGGCGCTGAGGTCGGTGTGACAGATGGAGGTGAATAGCACCTTGACGCGGACCTCCAGCGGCCCAGGCGGCGCCACCTCCACCTCCTCCAGCGACAGGGGCACTCCGGGACCCCACGCCACCGCCGCTGCACGACGACCAAAACTCAACTACGCATGCTTTGTTCATAGCCGACCACCGCGCCGCCGTGGTCCGTGGATGCAAGCCATGGATCGACAAGGAAAGCGGAAATAAAAAAGAGAAGCCGCAGGCAACAGCACCTTGGCATTTGATGGGCTTCCCACCGGTGCCGCCGGCGCCGCCGGCGCCGCCCTTCCCGTTCGCCAAGCTGCCGTTCCCGTTCGTCATGGCGTCGCCTTCGTCCTATTCTCCTCTGATGCCTTTTTTCTTTTCTTTCAGGGACCGGAAATCGACTTCTTGGCTCTAGTGAGGTGGCCAAGCCGGCAGTGTCCAACTATTTATGCTGCTAATAACCTGCAGCCCTGCAGGCGTAGATGATCTTTTTTTTTCCTTGTCGTTTTGTTCTATAATCTTATGGTCAAAAGAGCAGTGGGCCCTTTAATGTGCTTCTAGATGTCTGGCTGGATCCATGTAATTAACATATATTGCTAAAGAATTTCTGGAGTAGATCTAAATACAAGCACGGCTAATGTGCCAGCCAATTGTTAGCTGAGCACCTAGCTAACAATGATCTTATTAGCCGGCAAACCTAGCTAACATCAATTAATAACTGACCAATTTACCGAAATACCTCCACCAACTATATCCCTTCTTAGCCAACTGATTCCTTTCACAGCCACCGCTCCCATTCACATCGATCCACGAGTGCTACTAAGATTCTGAATCAGCAACCTCCGTGAGCGACGGTATCCTGGTCGGCAAGCACGGTAAACCCCATCCAACGAGCTTTGCTGACCCGATCACTACTCGGCGAACCCTGTATCTCTACCCCTCTATAATATACCAATCCACCCCCCTCAACCACTCCCACGGTTATGCTAATCTAAGTCCACCCAAATTTATATTCCAAAATAATCCAACTTCGTACAAATGCATGGCCTGGATCTCTCCTCAAACCTTCTTCTTAGTCATTGAAGATCCTAAGGCTAAAATCATCCGGGTCATGCACATCATTGACAGGCTTCCAACTTTTCGCATAAATTACCCACCTGCCACTGGTTATATTGCGTACCGATTCGTTCTTTCCCTTCTTTTTCCATCACATGAACAGTTTGGCCGTCGTCATTGGCCTCTCCACCCCGCCGGCCCCGGCCTCGAACCCCGACCACCCCACCCCCATGGAGGTTGAGATTAAGCTCCGCCTCCTCAATGCCGCCACGCACCACCAGCTGTCCGCGTTCCTCGCGCCCCGCCTCCACTGCACCCGTGTAGAGTAACCTCTTCGACGCACTGCGCTCGTGTGCACGCTCACCAAGTCCGCCGCCATGCTCCGCCTCCGCCTCTACGACGGGCCCGATGACAACCGTGCCCCCTCGTGCCCCGTGCTCACACTCAAGCATCGCCTGCGGATCAACGCCGGCGTCATCCGTGTTAAGGAAGTCGAGGAGCCCCTCGACCCCACGCTCGCCCTTGCCTGCGCCGACGAGTACCCCCGGAGCAACAAGTTCGCTTGTTTCATGGAAGGGAAGCTGTTTTCTTGACTAGGCATGCCACCTTGTTCTCGCTATTCCCTTCGTTCAGCTCCATTAAGTCTGTGCATTGAACAACTTACTTGAATGTCAGTGACTCTTTGATTAATAACAAAATAAGTGTGTCTTCTCATATTTGGTGTGTGCTTGGGGTTTGTGGCAAATCAACTTTAATCCTGAGCCTCATCAAATTAGATTTCTCCTAAATCCTTTGGGACAACTACTTAATGAATCTGATTGTTCATTTTCTTTTATAAATTTTATCTTGTTTTGTATTTTACCGTAGCGTTAGCACGGCTACACTTCTAGTGCATGGTAGTGTCTCCACCATCAACCTATGTCTCTTGCTAGCAATGGACCTCTTTAGCAAGGGTCGCGATAGCCTTCATCCGTAGTCAAATATATTGTGTGAACACATTAATTTAGTGTTTAAGTTTGCTCTATTTACAATCATTTCCAAAAGACAAGAACTTTCGCAAGAAGTCTTTTCCTCTATTTCATGCCATAGGAGAACTCTACATTGGTTAATCTTGCCACAAATTACAGTTCTTGTCTTTTGGAAATGATTGTAAATAGAGCAAACTTAAACACTAAATTAATGTGTTCACACAATATATTTGACTACGGATGAAGGCTATCGCGACCCTTGCTAAAGAGGTCCATTGCTAGCAAGAGACATAGGTTGATGGTGGAGACACTACCATGCACTAGAAGTGTAGCCGTGCTAACGCTACGGTAAAATACAAAACAAGATAAAATTTATAAAAGAAAATGAACAATCAGATTCATTAAGTAGTTGTCCCAAAGGATTTAGGAGAAATCTAATTTGATGAGGCTCAGGATTAAAGTTGATTTGCCACAAACCCCAAGCACACACCAAATATGAGAAGACACACTTATTTTGTTATTAATCAAAGAGTCACTGACATTCAAGTAAGTTGTTCAATGCACAGACTTAATGGAGCTGAACGAAGGGAATAGCGAGAACAAGGTGGCATGCCTAGTCAAGAAAACAGCTTCCCTTCCATGAAACAAGCGAACTTGTTGCTCCGGGGGTACTCGTCGGCGCAGGCAAGGGCGAGCGTGGGGTCGAGGGGCTCCTCGACTTCCTTAACACGGATGACGCCGGCGTTGATCCGCAGGCGATGCTTGAGTGTGAGCACGGGGCACGAGGGGGCACGGTTGTCATCGGGCCCGTCGTAGAGGCGGAGGCGGAGCATGGCGGCGGACTTGGTGAGCGTGCACACGAGCGCAGTGCGTCGAAGAGGTTACTCTACACGGGTGCAGTGGAGGCGGGGCGCGAGGAACGCGGACAGCTGGTGGTGCGTGGCGGCATTGAGGAGGCGGAGCTTAATCTCAACCTCCATGGGGGTGGGGTGGTCGGGGTTCGAGGCCGGGGCCGGCGGGTGGAGAGGCCAATGACGACGGCCAAACTGTTCATGTGATGGAAAAAGAAGGGAAAGAACGAATCGGTACGCAATATAACCAGTGGCAGGTGGGTAATTTATGCGAAAAGTTGGAAGCCTGTCAATGATGTGCATGACCCGGATGATTTTAGCCTTAGGATCTTCAATGACTAAGAGAAGAAGGTTTGAGGAGAGATCCAGGCCATGCATTTGTACGAAGTTGGATTATTTTGGAATATAAATTTGGGTGGACTTAGATTAGCATAACCGTGGGAGTGGTTGAGGGGGGTGGATTGGTATATTATAGAGGGGTAGAGATACAGGGTTCGCCGAGTAGTGATCGGGTCAGCAAAGCTCGTTGGATGGGGTTTACCGTGCTTGCCGACCAGGATACCGTCGCTCACGGAGGTTGCTGATTCAGAATCTTAGTAGCACTCGTGGATCGATGTGAATGGGAGCGGTGGCTGTGAAAGGAATCAGTTGGCTAAGAAGGGATATAGTTGGTGGAGGTATTTCGGTAAATTGGTCAGTTATTAATTGATGTTAGCTAGGTTTGCCGGCTAATAAGATCATTGTTAGCTAGGTGCTCAGCTAACAATTGGCTGGCACATTAGCCGTGCTTGTATTTAGATCTACTCCAGAAATTCTTTAGCAATATATGTTAATTACATGGATCCAGCCAGACATCTAGAAGCACATTAAAGGGCCCACTGCTCTTTTGACCATAAGATTATAGAACAAAACGACAAGGAAAAAAAAGATCATCTACGCCTGCAGGGCTGCAGGTTATTAGCAGCATAAATAGTTGGACACTGCCGGCCTTGGCCACCTCACTAGAGCCAAGAAGTCGATTTCCGGTCCCTGAAAGAAAAGAAAAAAGGCATCAGAGGAGAATAGGACGAAGGCGACGCCATGACGAACGGGAACGGCAGCTTGGCGAACGGGAAGGGCGGCGCCGGCGGCGCCGGCGGCACCGGTGGGAAGCCCATCAAATGCCAAGGTGCTGTTGCCTGCGGCTTCTCTTTTTTATTTCCGCTTTCCTTGTCGATCCATGGCTTGCATCCACGGACCACGGCGGCGCGGTGGTCGGCTATGAACAAAGCATGCGTAGTTGAGTTTTGGTCGTCGTGCAGCGGCGGTGGCGTGGGGTCCCGGAGTGCCCCTGTCGCTGGAGGAGGTGGAGGTGGCGCCGCCTGGGCCGCTGGAGGTCCGCGTCAAGGTGCTATTCACCTCCATCTGTCACACCGACCTCAGCGCCTGGAAGGGAGAGGTACATTATTCATTCGTTCATTCATGTTCTTGGAATTGGATTTGATTTCTTTACTTGATCCTCCTGCTCCTTCTGTCACATTGAAAGTGTCTGTTCTCGCTTTTCAAAAAATATCGTTGACTAAATTTATATAAAAAAATATTAATATTTATAGCATATATATTTAAATCTAGTTTTTTAATAAATTTATTTGGAGATACAAATGTTGTACGTATTTTTTATAAATCTAGTCAAACTATCGGTACGCATACCAATAACAATATTTTTAATGGGTCGGAGGGAGTTCGCATTTGTTATTATTTATATATGCCGCCATGTGACGGCGGTGCTGTCTGTCTCTCTGCCTGTTATGGACGTCACAGAACGAGGTGCACCGCAAGTACCCTCGCATCTTGGGCCATGAGGCAGCCGGGTGCGTAATTTTAATCCTCTTCTCCACTCATGCTCTTCGGTTTTTTTTTTGTCTTTATTAGCCGCCCCCTCTCCGTCCTCTCATGACGTGTGTTCTTGTCATAATAAGTAATTTCGAGGCAGCTAGCAAAATGGTTCGAGTTCAGAAACTGAGCTTTACCGGAGTTTTGAGTCCTACAATTGACTTCGGTGCCCATGTATTTCTTGTGAACACTACTGTCCAAAATTTTTATATACAGGAGTATTTATGAAAAGGAGTTAATAGTGCACCTGTCTTTTGAATGCCGTTACGTTTACTTACTGTATTGGATGTCTTGGTCTTGAATTTTAGCTTTCAAGGGTGAAAATATAAATTCGATCACGTGTCTTCAAGGGTTATTTCGTTTCAAATTTCCAGTCTTATTTGGGTAAGGTGCCATGAATTCTTGACTTCCTAGCAGGAATTTGCGGGTCCAATGGTCGTCATCGCCCGCATGCACACGCCACTTCCACATGTGTGTCTGGCAGATTTGCACATAAATGAGCAAGCTTTGACCTTATCACAATTATAGTAGTAGCAGTTTTAGCTTATTCAACTTTTTTAGCAATTCTTCTGCAAACAAGTTTAACTTGTCTCCATATTCTTGAAGAAATGTTTTAACAATGGTCTTTTCTCAGAAAATCGAGTTCTTTGGGAACTCCGGTCTTGGACTACATACTCAAGTTTTACATCAGAATGTTTATATAACAAACAGTTAACAGATAGTACTAATACAAATCTTGCAATTAATTTGTAGTTAATATGAAGAGATTCTTTCATTGCCTAACCTTTTTTGCACAAACCATAAGCTTCTCTGTCCCTAAATAATCAATTTCTAGATTTATAGAAAAAGTATCAAGATTTATGACACCAAATTAGTATCATTAGAAACACTATAAAATATATTTTTATAATGTGTCCATTAGGTGTCATAAACATCATTGTCCTTTTCACTAAATTCGATCAAATATAAAAAAAATTTAACTTACAACAGTTTTAGTATTTGATTTATTCAGGGATAGGGGTAGTATATTTAGTAAAAACACAGAATATATTAGCGACAAGCTAAGAAAGATCTACCT
>JAHUYU010002168.1:0-18942 GCA_030439765.1 Tripidium arundinaceum | reverse complement strand
ATTTCCACCTAAGTCTATGGTGAGTTTGTGTTTTTACAAGGAGTTATCAGGAAATGAACCAAGGAAGGTCCATAAACAAAGTTTACATCAAGATAATCAAGCCTGCGGTAATTTTCCGTAATGAGATGGACCTAAGAAGCAATTGGGCCGAACTGGAGGCGAGACGGGGCCCAGCCCAGGGCGCCCGCCCTAGGCCCTAGGGCGCCCGCCCTGCCCTGGTGGCCAATCAGAGCCAACCTCGCGGATTATGCTCCACCGCCTCTAAGGATCAAGGAAAACCATGCGATCAAGGTCGGTTTGATCCGACGGCCGACGTTCATTGAAAGGGCTATATAAGCGAGGCGATCCACCCCCAGGGGGGAGGAGAAATCATTATTAGAGGAAGCCATCAAAGTTAGGGTTTAGAATCCTTCTCTCCACCAGAGAATTAGAATAGCTACTCCAATTCCTTCAAGTTCTATAGGATTGATTAGATTGATTTAGAGAAGTAGAGCAATTGCGCTCTGGATTTTGGATCTTCGTCATAAAGATTGGTATTATTTCATATCTTTCTCTATGACTTTATTCTAATATCATTATGTCTCTATTTATTATGCTCCTAGTTTGCTCTAGTTCTATATTTGATATGGTTATGATTGATAATGAGTTTATGTATAAGTTTGCAAAGCGCTTAGCTCTTGTCGCGCGGGAGTTGAGTGGTAGATCACATGTAAGCATGGTGCTTAGATGCTATTTACCTGCAAATGTATCCTATTGGCCGGGTGTGGTAGTTCGTGGTAGTGACAGTTCTATTGAGTCTTATATAGTCCACTCCCCGTTAGTAGGACAGGCAGAATGTGTATTGCGGAGTAAGTCATGCTATGTTCTGGCTTTCTTTAGCAATGTTCCTTATACATGAATGAAGAGACTTTTATGCTATATATGATTTTATGTGTGCTAGAGTAGATTATGACTTAGTAGATTAGAACATACATAGAAGTTAGTCTCTTGCTAGTCCGACGTCACCTTACATTTTATGTGGAGTAGTCTATCTCTAATCTCTGTGTTATTTATCTTGAGCTTATATTTCAATATCTTTATTATCATTATGGCTTACCCCCTGCCGAAGCAAGTGCCTGTGTGAGTGAGTTTCTCATTAGTAATCATGTTTTGCAAGTTCATCTCTAGTCTTGACCCTTTTGATAATGCAAGCCTTGCCTTTAGCGTTTGCCTCTTCGCAAAATTATAAATAACGATCCTGGAGATATTCTCTTGGTAAGATGCTACAATGGGTATTTTATCTGTGCGCTTACGGATAGAATAATGTATTTTCTAGAGAGCCCTTATATTCATAAATACCTTAGTACACTCTAGCGCCATGCTGGGGATGACAACCTAGTATTCAAGTGGTGTTAGCAAGTGTCAACATATATTATGATCTCTATGTCAATCAAGAGCTATGTTGCTACTTTACACCTAGGTGAGAAAGCTAGAGAGCTAATTACAACTAAGAATACTAGCTACTCAACTAAGCTAAACAAGCACTACCACTAGTACAAGAATGAAGAAATGTAATACAAGTGATAGAGAGATTGTTACCGAAGCCGGCAAGAAAGATGATCAATCAATCAATATGAATGCCAAGTGAATACCAGGAGAATATCAAGAGACAAATGACACGTATTTTTCTCCCGTGGTTCACGTGCTTGCCGGCATGCTAGTCCCCATTGTGTCGACCAATCACTTGGTGGTGCACGAGCTAATAGGCTTCCAATGCCTAGCCCTACACAAGGGCGCCGCAAGCACCTACCCACAAGTGGTGATAGCTCAATGACATGAACAATTTACTAGAGTCGCCTTTTGCGAACTTCCATGGGGAATAGGCGCAAGAACCCCTCACAAATTACTGAGAGATGGCCACGAACAATCACGAACTCATGCCAATGCTCCACCATAGCTCCAAGCCATCTAGGTGATGGCAATCACCAAGAGTAACAAGCAAATCCGCTGCTCAACGATCTCTAGTGCCACTAGATGCTCCAACTCTAAGCAATAGCACTTTGGATCACTCCCAACCTCACTTTGGATGCACAATCAAGCAAGAGAATGAGTGGGAGGTGAGGGAGTATGCTCACAAGGTGTATCAATAAGTTAGAGTGTCGAGAGTGTGAGCATGAACCGACCAACACCTTTAAATAGAAGCCCCAACAAGCAACTAACCGTTGGGCTCTTGAGCGCTGACCGGACTCACCGACCAGATGCACGCAGAGTCTGGTTAGGCAGCGTCCGGTCGCCTGGATGCGGCCACATGTCCCTCGTGTTTGATCTCTGTCGTTCAATCCTAACGGCTAATTCACGGTTCGCGCCCGTTAAAGAGTGACCGGACGCACTGCTCAGCCGACCGGACGCATCGGCCAGCAGCGTGCGCTCACTTCCAGAGAAGTCCCCGAGCGGCCAAAACTTGATCGGACGCGTCAGGTCATCACTGACTGGACCCTCTCAGCGTCCGGTCGCTCCGCGAGCGTGAGGTGAATAGTGACATGGGTGCGTCCGATCGTGCCCTTCGCCAGAGTCCGGTCACTCCACGTGACTGACCGTGCCTAGGGTCACTGACCGGACTCTCCCGGTGTGTCCGGTCGCAGAGTTCGGTCCACCTGGGAACAGCGTCCGATCAGTGCAGTGACTCTTCTTCTCTTCTCCCTTTCATCTCAAGTTTCTTCTCCTTTGCAAAAGTGCTAACACCACCAAGTGTACATCACCATGTGCAAGTGTGTTTGCAATTTTTGAAGAGTTTTTCAAGGGTTAATAGTTAGCTCACTAGGTCCTAATGCATATGCATGGAATTCATTCACCTAGTGGCACTTAGATAACCATTTTGCATCGAGATCGCCCCTCTTAATAGTACGGCTATTGCAAAGGAGATCGCCCCTCTCATTAATTATCCAAAACCAAACTAGGGCTTTCAGTGATGCAACTTTTAATTTTGACTAAGCAATATCGCCATTGCCTGTGATGCCAAAATTAAGTGCTGAGCAAATGCCACTGCAATTGGTTTTGATTGAGTTATTGATGTTTTTAGTCATATATTTTTCAGTCATGACTGAGCTACTTTATTTAGTACCTATATGTTTTCAGTCATAACTATATGTTTTCAGTCATATATAACTATATGATTTCAGTCATGACTGAGCTACTTTATTTTTTCAGTCATAACTGTATGTTTTTAGTCAAATAGTTATTGAAATTCACTGCCTAAGATGAGAGCTTTCTTTTCAGTCATGACTGAGCTGCTACTCCTATATTACTTGTCCTACTACTAACTACATGTATGCCCTTGTCCTGTTGCCTGAAAAACAATAGAATGCACCAATCATATTGCACTAGGAATGAACATGGCAATCATTTGCTCACAAGCAGTAAGGTTATTTAGTACTTACAGAGTTGGATGTCGATGGTCTCCCCACTTCATGGTCCACATCTGAATCAAGAATCCATCCTCTTCCTCTGTTTCCTCAAGCACTAGTGAGGGAGGATTGGCAGGGACATAAACCACCCTCAACTTGAACTCCTCAACTATCTTACCCGGTGCTTTACTAAACTACAAGCCACAGCGTTAATGATACACAAATACTCTTTGATTGTAAAAATAAGCAATGCACAGTGCCACGAACAATCACGAACTCATGCCAATGCTCCACCATAGCTCCAAGCCATCTAGGTGATGGCAATCACCAAGAGTAACAAGCAAATCCGCTGCTCAACGATCTCTAGTGCCACTAGATGCTCCAACTCTAAGCAATAGCACTTTGGATCACTCCCAACCTCACTTTGAAAATTTATCTAGGACAGGGGACCAGTGCCCACTATGGTCTTGACGATGCTTCACTAGCGGTTCTATGTAGTTTCGACGATCAATATTGACTAATTATAGATATGAGAGCTTCTACTAGCAAATAAGCACCAAAATGAGTCCATTAAGATTCAAACAATTTCAAGCTAGGCACCAAAACATAGAGCATGATTTTAGAAAAATTTGAAACAAGTTTCATATTTTTCAAGCTAAAATAAATTTTCTATGAATTTTCAATATTACACAAGGTTTTGGCTTTTTAATTGCATTATTTTTCCATGTAGAAATATATTTGAATATTTTTAAATTTTTATTAATTTTTAGATTTTTATAAAAATATTTTTAGTCCAATTTACCCCTTGAATTTTTAACTTAGTCCAATTTACCTCCTCTAACTAGCGCCACATTAGCAAAACCACCATCAAAACTGCCAAAGTGCAAAAGTGCACGGTTTCCAGACGTTAAGGGAGGTTAAAAACTAATTTTGTAGATCAGGGAGAAAAATCAGACGATCTCAAGAGGTACATTGGACTTCTTCAGGAAACTCTATGAGCCTTTTACCTATGGGCCATTATAAAAGATCGAAATTACCTGTGTACCATTAAAAATTTAAAAAGTTCTTCAGTACCCTTGTCCGAAGTTTCTTTTGCCTGTGTGCCACTTCCGTCAATTTTGCCTATAATAGCAGCTAGCGGGCAGCAGAAAAGACGCTTTTGCCCTCAGTTGTAGAATGCATCAAAATTTTCGTTCTTTCCTCTGGTGCCATTGTAACAATCTGTGTTGCAAAAAACTTCATGTTTTCCTCTATACCACTATGAAAAATTCACTGAAACAGATTGTATGTGTAACAGCTTGTGTGTGCACATGAAAATTCTAATAAATATAATAAATTTACAATGCATCCAAAAAATTCGACAATTGCGACAACAAAAATAAGTATTTAAATTAAATACACTCAGACATGAAAGAGGTCCAAATTTATTATTGACATGCATAGTCAGCTTGATTACAACATCAAGTTTGCACACAAAAGATGGTCACATTGACCTCATTACTAGTTTAAACATTGTTTGGTCACGCAGACCTCAAGTACTATAAAAGCATGCCATAGAGATGCAAACTCATCAAAGATCTAGTTTTTTCTTGCTCCTAGTTTCCTTGGCCGGACTAGGAGGGGAACTAGAGACCTTGCTACGGGTTGACATGGCTGGACTACCCTTGTTTGGATCAAGTTTTTTTTTTTTCTGAATGGCCTTCTTCTTGTGCTGCTGCTGACTTGTGCTCTTGTCAACTGTGTGCTGCTCACTTGATCCAGAAGGGTACGTAATGGACAAAGGATCTAAATGATTGGATCCTGTTCCAGATCCTCTGAAAAAAGGAGACATGAGTAAAAAACAGTTAGTTAACCTATTAAAGTGGTAAAAAGACAATTATAGAAAATTATCTTACCTCACAAAGGAGTCACTGGCCTCAGCTGTTGAAGTATTCACTACTACAGTAACTTTAACGGAGGCGAGGATTTTAGATTAATGGTGGCGGGCATTGCAACCGCCTCCAACCATAGGTCACTGTTAATGGTGACCTTGTTGAAGTATTCACTACTACAGTAGCTTTAATGGAGGCGGGGATTTTAGATTAATGGAGGCGGGCATTGCAACCGCCTCCAACCATAGGTCACCGTTAATGGTGACCTTACGGAGGCGGTTGCTTTGACCGCCTCGGTTAATTGATTAATGGAGGCGGGCGTCTTAAGGCAACCGCCTCGGTTAATATATATTAATGGAGGCAGTCTCCCTAATTAGCCTGCCTCCATTAATAAATTAACCGAGGCGGTTTCCGTAAGGCAACCGCCTCCGTTAACATATTAACGGAGGGCGGCTAGTTATTACTTGCCCGCCTCCGTTAATGATTTTTCAGTTAAAAAATAGTTTCCCGCCATTTTATTTGAATTTGAATTCTAATTCTGTTTTCGCAAATTAAACACAGATAAAGCAGAAAATATGCATACAGAGCATTAACATATATCACATATGTCAAATCACTCAAACAGTAGTAGACATATGTAAATTTGTCACGATTCCTGCGTGCATGTTGGGCGACCATTCTTCAACAAGGACGGCGAGTTAGCGCGTGAAGAGAAGTTCGAGAAGATCAGAAACTGGAGCACACAGCTACGCGTCTCGGATTACAAGTTGCCGGACGTCATTGGATTAGGGAAACTAAAGTAGTGGAGTTCTTAATTAGTTTCACATGTAAATATATGACATCCATGGAACTTGAATGTTGGTTCGTGCTACGATAAGTGATTATGTGATAACTTGAATGATTTGACATATGTGATATATGTTAATGCTCTGTATGCATATTTTCTGCTTTATCTGTGTTTAATTTGCGAAAACAGAATTAGAATTCAAATTCAAATAAAATGGCGGGAAACTATTTTTTAACTGAAAAATCATTAACGGAGGCGGGCAAGTAATAACTAGCCGCCCTCCGTTAATATGTTAACGGAGGCGGTTGCCTTACGGAAACCGCCTCGGTTAATTTATTAATGGAGGCAGGCTAATTAGGGAGACTGCCTCCATTAATATATATTAACCGAGGCGGTTGCCTTAAGACGCCCGCCTCCATTAATCAATTAACCGAGGCGGTCAAAGCAACCGCCTCCGTAAGGTCACCATTAACGGTGACCTATGGTTGGAGGCGGTTGCAATGCCCGCCTCCATTAATCTAAAATCCCCGCCTCCATTAAAGCTACTGTAGTAGTGAATACTTCAACAAGGTCACCATTAACAGTGACCTATGGTTGGAGGCGGTTGCAATGCCCGCCACCATTAATCTAAAATCCTCGCCTCCGTTAAAGTTACTGTAGTAGTGAATACTTCAACAGCTGAGGCCAGTGACTCCTTTGTGAGGTAAGATAATTTTCTATAATTGTCTTTTTACCACTTTAATAGGTTAACTAACTGTTTTTTACTCATGTCTCCTTTTTTCAGAGGATCTGGAACAGGATCCAATCATTTAGATCCTTTGTCCATTACGTACCCTTCTGGATCAAGTGAGCAGCACACAGTTGACAAGAGCACAAGTCAGCAGCAGCACAAGAAGAAGGCCATTCAGAAAAAAAAAAAACTTGATCCAAACAAGGGTAGTCCAGCCATGTCAACCCGTAGCAAGGTCTCTAGTTCCCCTCCTAGTCCGGCCAAGGAAACTAGGAGCAAGAAAAAACTAGATCTTTGATGAGTTTGCATCTCTATGGCATGCTTTTATAGTACTTGAGGTCTGCGTGACCAAACAATGTTTAAACTAGTAATGAGGTCAATGTGACCATCTTTTGTGTGCAAACTTGATGTTGTAATCAAGCTGACTATGCATGTCAATAATAAATTTGGACCTCTTTCATGTCTGAGTGTATTTAATTTAAATACTTATTTTTGTTGTCGCAATTGTCGAATTTTTTGGATGCATTGTAAATTTATTATATTTATTAGAATTTTCATGTGCACACACAAGCTGTTACACATACAATCTGTTTCAGTGAATTTTTCATAGTGGTATAGAGGAAAACATGAAGTTTTTTGCAACACAGATTGTTACAATGGCACCAGAGGAAAGAACGAAAATTTTGATGCATTCTACAACTGAGGGCAAAAGCGTCTTTTCTGCTGCCCGCTAGCTGCTATTATAGGCAAAATTGACGGAAGTGGCACACAGGCAAAAGAAACTTCGGACAAGGGTACTGAAGAACTTTTTAAATTTTTAATGGTACACAGGTAATTTCGATCTTTTATAATGGCCCATAGGTAAAAGGCTCATAGAGTTTCCTGAAGAAGTCCAATGTACCTCTTGAGATCGTCTGATTTTTCTCCCTGATCTACAAAATTAGTTTTTAACCTCCCTTAACGTCTGGAAACCGTGCACTTTTGCACTTTGGCAGTTTTGATGGTGGTTTTGCTAATGTGGCGCTAGTTAGAGGAGGTAAATTGGACTAAGTTAAAAATTCAAGGGGTAAATTGGACTAAAAATATTTTTATAAAAATCTAAAAATTAATAAAAATTTAAAAATATTCAAATATATTTCTACATGGAAAAATAATGCAATTAAAAAGCCAAAACCTTGTGTAATATTGAAAATTCATAGAAAATTTATTTTAGCTTGAAAAATATGAAACTTGTTTCAAATTTTTCTAAAATCATGCTCTATGTTTTGGTGCCTAGCTTGAAATTGTTTGAATCTTAATGGACTCATTTTGGTGCTTATTTGCTAGTAGAAGCTCTCATATCTATAATTAGTCAATATTGATCGTCGAAACTACATAGAACCGCTAGTGAAGCATCGTCAAGACCATAGTGGGCACTGGTCCCCTGTCCTAGATAAATTTTCAAAGTGAGGTTGGGAGTGATCCAAAGTGCTATTGCTTAGAGTTGGAGCATCTAGTGGCACTAGAGATCGTTGAGCAGCGGATTTGCTTGTTACTCTTGGTGATTGCCATCACCTAGATGGCTTGGAGCTATGGTGGAGCATTGGCATGAGTTCGTGATTGTTCGTGGCACTGTGCATTGCTTATTTTTACAATCAAAGAGTATTTGTGTATCATTAACGCTGTGGCTTGTAGTTTAGTAAAGCACCGGGTAAGATAGTTGAGGAGTTCAAGTTGAGGGTGGTTTATGTCCCTGCCAATCCTCCCTCACTAGTGCTTGAGGAAACAGAGGAAGAGGATGGATTCTTGATTCAGATGTGGACCATGAAGTGGGGAGACCATCGACATCCAACTCTGTAAGTACTAAATAACCTTACTGCTTGTGAGCAAATGATTGCCATGTTCATTCCTAGTGCAATATGATTGGTGCATTCTATTGTTTTTCAGGCAACAGGACAAGGGCATACATGTAGTTAGTAGTAGGACAAGTAATATAGGAGTAGCAGCTCAGTCATGACTGAAAAGAAAGCTCTCATCTTAGGCAGTGAATTTCAATAACTATTTGACTAAAAACATACAGTTATGACTGAAAAAATAAAGTAGCTCAGTCATGACTGAAATCATATAGTTATATATGACTGAAAACATATAGTTATGACTGAAAACATATAGGTACTAAATAAAGTAGCTCAGTCATGACTGAAAAATATATGACTAAAAACATCAATAACTCAATCAAAACCAATTGCAGTGGCATTTGCTCAGCACTTAATTTTGGCATCACAGGCAATGGCGATATTGCTTAGTCAAAATTAAAAGTTGCATCACTGAAAGCCCTAGTTTGGTTTTGGATAATTAATGAGAGGGGCGATCTCCTTTGCAATAGCCGTACTATTAAGAGGGGCGATCTCGATGCAAAATGGTTATCTAAGTGCCACTAGGTGAATGAATTCCATGCATATGCATTAGGACCTAGTGAGCTAACTATTAACCCTTGAAAAACTCTTCAAAAATTGCAAACACACTTGCACATGGTGATGTACACTTGGTGGTGTTAGCACTTTTGCAAAGGAGAAGAAACTTGAGATGAAAGGGAGAAGAGAAGAAGAGTCACTGCACTGATCGGACGCTGTTCCCAGGTGGACCGAACTCTGCGACCGGACACACCGGGAGAGTCCGGTCAGTGACCCTAGGCACGGTCAGTCACGTGGAGTGACCGGACTCTGGCGAAGGGCACGATCGGACGCACCCATGTCACTATTCACCTCACGCTCGCGGAGCGACCGGACGCTGAGAGGGTCCAGTCAGTGATGACCTGACGCGTCCGATCAAGTTTTGGCCGCTCGGGGACTTCTCTGGAAGTGAGCGCACGCTGCTGGCCGATGCGTCCGGTCGGCTGAGCAGTGCGTCCGGTCACTCTTTAACGGGCGCGAACCGTGAATTAGCCGTTAGGATTGAACGACAGAGATCAAACACGAGGGACATGTGGCCGCATCCAGGCGACCGGACGCTGCCTAACCAGACTCTGCGTGCATCTGGTCGGTGAGTCCGGTCAGCGCTCAAGAGCCCAACGGTTAGTTGCTTGTTGGGGCTTCTATTTAAAGGTGTTGGTCGGTTCATGCTCACACTCTCGACACTCTAACTTATTGATACACCTTGTGAGCATACTCCCTCACCTCCCACTCATTCTCTTGCTTGATTGTGCATCCAAAGTGAGGTTGGGAGTGATCCAAAGTGCTATTGCTTAGAGTTGGAGCATCTAGTGGCACTAGAGATCGTTGAGCAGCGGATTTGCTTGTTACTCTTGGTGATTGCCATCACCTAGATGGCTTGGAGCTATGGTGGAGCATTGGCATGAGTTCGTGATTGTTCGTGGCCATCTCTCAGTAATTTGTGAGGGGTTCTTGCGCCTATTCCCCATGGAAGTTCGCAAAAGGCGACTCTAGTAAATTGTTCATGTCATTGAGCTATCACCACTTGTGGGTAGGTGCTTGCGGCGCCCTTGTGTAGGGCTAGGCATTGGAAGCCTATTAGCTCGTGCACCACCAAGTGATTGGTCGACACAATGGGGACTAGCATGCCGGCAAGCACGTGAACCACGGGAGAAAAATACGTGTCATTTGTCTCTTGATATTCTCCTGGTATTCACTTGGCATTCATATTGATTGATTGATCATCTTTCTTGCCCGGCTTCGGTAACAATCTCTCTATCACTTGTATTACATTTCTTCATTCTTGTACTAGTGGTAGTGCTTGTTTAGCTTAGTTGAGTAGCTAGTATTCTTAGTTGTAATTAGCTCTCTAGCTTTCTCACCTAGGTGTAAAGTAGCAACATAGCTCTTGATTGACATAGAGATCATAATATATGTTGACACTTGCTAACACCACTTGAATACTAGGTTGTCATCCCCAGCATGGCGCTAGAGTGTACTAAGGTATTTATGAATATAAGGGCTCTCTAGAAAATACATTATTCTATCCGTAAGCGCACAGATAAAATACCCATTGTAGCATCTTACCAAGAGAATATCTCCAGGATCGTTATTTATAATTTTGCGAAGAGGCAAACGCTAAAGGCAAGGCTTGCATTATCAAAAGGGTCAAGACTAGAGATGAACTTGCAAAACATGATTACTAATGAGAAACTCACTCACACAGGCACTTGCTTCGGCAGGGGGTAAGCCATAATGATAATAAAGATATTGAAATATAAGCTCAAGATAAATAACACAGAGATTAGAGATAGACTACTCCACATAAAATGTAAGGTGACGTCGGACTAGCAAGAGACTAACTTCTATGTATGTTCTAATCTACTAAGTCATAATCTACTCTAGCACACATAAAATCATATATAGCATAAAAGTCTCTTCATTCATGTATAAGGAACATTGCTAAAGAAAGCCAGAACATAGCATGACTTACTCCGCAATACACATTCTGCCTGTCCTACTAACGGGGAGTGGACTATATAAGACTCAATAGAACTGTCACTACCACGAACTACCACACCCGGCCAATAGGATACATTTGCAGGTAAATAGCATCTAAGCACCATGCTTACATGTGATCTACCACTCAACTCCCGCGCGACAAGAGCTAAGCGCTTTGCAAACTTATACATAAACTCATTATCAATCATAACCATATCAAATATAGAACTAGAGCAAACTAGGAGCATAATAAATAGAGACATAATGATATTAGAATAAAGTCATAGAGAAAGATATGAAATAATACCAATCTTTATGACGAAGATCCAAAATCCAGAGCGCAATTGCTCTACTTCTCTAAATCAATCTAATCAATCCTATAGAACTTGAAGGAATTGGGAGTAGCTATTCTAATTCTCTGGTGGAGAGAAGGATTCTAAACCCTAACTTTGATGGCTTCCTCTAATAATGATTTCTCCTCCCCCCTGGGGGTGGATCGCCTCGGCTTATATAGCCCTTTCAAATGAACGTCGGCCGTCGGATCAAACCGACCTTGATCGCATGGTTTTCCTTGATCCTTAGAGGCGGTGGAGCATAATCCGCGAGGTTGGCTCTGATTGGCCACCAGGGCAGGGCGGGCGCCCTAGGGCCTAGGGCGGGCGCCCTGGGCTGGGCCCCGTCTCGCCTCCAGTTCGGCCCAATTGCTTCTTAGGTCCATCTCATTACGGAAAATTACCGCAGGCTTGATTATCTTGATGTAAACTTTGTTTATGGACCTTCCTTGGTTCATTTCCTGATAACTCCTTGTAAAAACACAAACTCACCAAAACTAGTGGAAATCTGTCAGTTAGACCCCCTAAGTCTATGGTGATGATTCAATTAAGTCCTTTTTAGTTCTTGTTGACACATAGAAATTGATACTTAACGACCGTCAACAATATACTAGAATTGCAAATAGGTGGCTTGTCTAACAATTAGAGCTAGAGCAAACCACATTATCGCTTTGTTATTATCTAACAAGTTGCTCTAGTAATTTTATAGATTTTTAATTAGGCTATTCACCCCCCTCTAGCCATTTAGGACCTTTCAAGTGGTATCGGAGACGTGGTCACCATTAATTTGAGGTTTAACAACCTTCGGTGTTACAATGGCTCAAATCAACCATGTGGGGAAGCCACCGCACTTTGATGGCACAAGCTATGATTATTGGAAAATAAAAATGAGCGCTCACTTGAAATCAATGAATAGAAAGATATGGGATGTTGTGGAGAATGACTTTGCAGTGATTGATCCAACCAATCCCATCGCAAGAGAAGAGGAGAAGCTCCAATTCAATGACATCGCCATCAACACGTTGTATGATGCTTTGGATGTCAAAGTGTTTGAGCAAATCAAGGATCTTGAGCGTGCTCATGAGGTGTGGAATAGATTAGAGGAATCATATGAGGGCACTAAGGCGGTCAAGAGTGCCAAGCTCTATATCCTCAAAGAGAAGCTAGCAAGTTTTAAGATGCAAGAAAATGAGAGCATACCGGAGATGTTTCACCGGTTGCAAGTGATTGTGAATGACTTGAAGAGCTTGGGAGAGAAGGTGGAAGACAAGGATTTCTCACATAAGTTCTTGAGATGCTTACCACCGAGGTTTGATACTTTGGTGATAATTCTTGTGAGAGATGGCTTGGAGACAATCACCCCAAACCAAGTACTAGGTGATGTGGTCACACAAGACACATACCGTGTGGAAAGGGATGGGGTTGTCCAAGAAGAAGAGAAGAAGAAGAAAAGTGTAGCATTCAAAGCCGGCACCTCATCACCCAAGAGCAAGGGCAAAGCAATGAAAGAAGAATCAAGTGAAGATGAAGGCTCAAGTGCTCGTGATGATGAAGAAGAGATGGCTCTCTTTGTGAGAAGATTTGGCAAATTCATCAAAAAGAAGGGCAATGGTGCTAGAAGAAGAAAGGCTTCATCCAAGAACAAGGAAGAACCAAGAAGGTGCTTCAAGTGCAAAAGCAATGATCATCTCATTGCGGATTGCCCATATATTAGTGACAATGATGATTCCTCTAATCTATTCCACACCTCATGAGCACGCTCAAGATCCTTGATTTGCTCAAACACTTTGACATCCAAAGCATCATACAACGTGTTGATGGCGATGTCATTGAATTGGAGCTTCTCCTCTTCTCTTGCGATGGGATTGGTTGGATCAATCACTGCAAAGTCATTCTCCACAACATCCCATATCTTTCTATTCATTGATTTCAAGTGAGCGCTCATTTTTATTTTCCAATAATCATAGCTTGTGCCATCAAAGTGCGGTGGCTTCCCCACATGGTTGATTTGAGCCATTGTAACACCGAAGGTTGTTAAACCTCAAATTAATGGTGACCACGTCTCCGATACCACTTGAAAGGTCCTAAATGGCTAGAGGGGGGGTGAATAGCCTAATTAAAAATCTATAAAATTACTAGAGCAACTTGTTAGATAATAACAAAGCGATAATGTGGTTTGCTCTAGCTCTAATTGTTAGACAAGCCACCTATTTGCAATTCTAGTATATTGTTGACGGTCGTTAAGTATCAATTTCTATGTGTCAACAAGAACTAAAAAGGACTTAATTGAATCATCACCATAGACTTAGGGGGTCTAACTGACAGATTTCCACTAGTTTTGGTGAGTTTGTGTTTTTACAAGGAGTTATCAGGAAATGAACCAAGGAAGGTCCATAAACAAAGTTTACATCAAGATAATCAAGCCTGCGGTAATTTTCCGTAATGAGATGGACCTAAGAAGCAATTGGGCCGAACTGGAGGCGAGACGGGGCCCAGCCCAGGGCGCCCGCCCTAGGCCCTAGGGCGCCCGCCCTGCCCTGGTGGCCAATCAGAGCCAACCTCGCGGATTATGCTCCACCGCCTCTAAGGATCAAGGAAAACCATGCGATCAAGGTCGGTTTGATCCGACGGCCGACGTTCATTTGAAAGGGCTATATAAGCCGAGGCGATCCACCCCCAGGGGGGAGGAGAAATCATTATTAGAGGAAGCCATCAAAGTTAGGGTTTAGAATCCTTCTCTCCACCAGAGAATTAGAATAGCTACTCCCAATTCCTTCAAGTTCTATAGGATTGATTAGATTGATTTAGAGAAGTAGAGCAATTGCGCTCTGGATTTTGGATCTTCGTCATAAAGATTGGTATTATTTCATATCTTTCTCTATGACTTTATTCTAATATCATTATGTCTCTATTTATTATGCTCCTAGTTTGCTCTAGTTCTATATTTGATATGGTTATGATTGATAATGAGTTTATGTATAAGTTTGCAAAGCGCTTAGCTCTTGTCGCGCGGGAGTTGAGTGGTAGATCACATGTAAGCATGGTGCTTAGATGCTATTTACCTGCAAATGTATCCTATTGGCCGGGTGTGGTAGTTCGTGGTAGTGACAGTTCTATTGAGTCTTATATAGTCCACTCCCCGTTAGTAGGACAGGCAGAATGTGTATTGCGGAGTAAGTCATGCTATGTTCTGGCTTTCTTTAGCAATGTTCCTTATACATGAATGAAGAGACTTTTATGCTATATATGATTTTATGTGTGCTAGAGTAGATTATGACTTAGTAGATTAGAACATACATAGAAGTTAGTCTCTTGCTAGTCCGACGTCACCTTACATTTTATGTGGAGTAGTCTATCTCTAATCTCTGTGTTATTTATCTTGAGCTTATATTTCAATATCTTTATTATCATTATGGCTTACCCCCTGCCGAAGCAAGTGCCTGTGTGAGTGAGTTTCTCATTAGTAATCATGTTTTGCAAGTTCATCTCTAGTCTTGACCCTTTTGATAATGCAAGCCTTGCCTTTAGCGTTTGCCTCTTCGCAAAATTATAAATAACGATCCTGGAGATATTCTCTTGGTAAGATGCTACAATGGGTATTTTATCTGTGCGCTTACGGATAGAATAATGTATTTTCTAGAGAGCCCTTATATTCATAAATACCTTAGTACACTCTAGCGCCATGCTGGGGATGACAACCTAGTATTCAAGTGGTGTTAGCAAGTGTCAACATATATTATGATCTCTATGTCAATCAAGAGCTATGTTGCTACTTTACACCTAGGTGAGAAAGCTAGAGAGCTAATTACAACTAAGAATACTAGCTACTCAACTAAGCTAAACAAGCACTACCACTAGTACAAGAATGAAGAAATGTAATACAAGTGATAGAGAGATTGTTACCGAAGCCGGGCAAGAAAGATGATCAATCAATCAATATGAATGCCAAGTGAATACCAGGAGAATATCAAGAGACAAATGACACGTATTTTTCTCCCGTGGTTCACGTGCTTGCCGGCATGCTAGTCCCCATTGTGTCGACCAATCACTTGGTGGTGCACGAGCTAATAGGCTTCCAATGCCTAGCCCTACACAAGGGCGCCGCAAGCACCTACCCACAAGTGGTGATAGCTCAATGACATGAACAATTTACTAGAGTCGCCTTTTGCGAACTTCCATGGGGAATAGGCGCAAGAACCCCTCACAAATTACTGAGAGATGGCCACGAACAATCACGAACTCATGCCAATGCTCCACCATAGCTCCAAGCCATCTAGGTGATGGCAATCACCAAGAGTAACAAGCAAATCCGCTGCTCAACGATCTCTAGTGCCACTAGATGCTCCAACTCTAAGCAATAGCACTTTGGATCACTCCCCAACCTCACTTTGGATGCACAATCAAGCAAGAGAATGAGTGGGAGGTGAGGGAGTATGCTCACAAGGTGTATCAATAAGTTAGAGTGTCGAGAGTGTGAGCATGAACCGACCAACACCTTTAAATAGAAGCCCCAACAAGCAACTAACCGTTGGGCTCTTGAGCGCTGACCGGACTCACCGACCAGATGCACGCAGAGTCTGGTTAGGCAGCGTCCGGTCGCCTGGATGCGGCCACATGTCCCTCGTGTTTGATCTCTGTCGTTCAATCCTAACGGCTAATTCACGGTTCGCGCCCGTTAAAGAGTGACCGGACGCACTGCTCAGCCGACCGGACGCATCGGCCAGCAGCGTGCGCTCACTTCCAGAGAAGTCCCCGAGCGGCCAAAACTTGATCGGACGCGTCAGGTCATCACTGACTGGACCCTCTCAGCGTCCGGTCGCTCCGCGAGCGTGAGGTGAATAGTGACATGGGTGCGTCCGATCGTGCCCTTCGCCAGAGTCCGGTCACTCCACGTGACTGACCGTGCCTAGGGTCACTGACCGGACTCTCCCGGTGTGTCCGGTCGCAGAGTTCGGTCCACCTGGGAACAGCGTCCGATCAGTGCAGTGACTCTTCTTCTCTTCTCCCTTTCATCTCAAGTTTCTTCTCCTTTGCAAAAGTGCTAACACCACCAAGTGTACATCACCATGTGCAAGTGTGTTTGCAATTTTTGAAGAGTTTTTCAAGGGTTAATAGTTAGCTCACTAGGTCCTAATGCATATGCATGGAATTCATTCACCTAGTGGCACTTAGATAACCATTTTGCATCGAGATCGCCCCTCTTAATAGTACGGCTATTGCAAAGGAGATCGCCCCTCTCATTAATTATCCAAAACCAAACTAGGGCTTTCAGTGATGCAACTTTTAATTTTGACTAAGCAATATCGCCATTGCCTGTGATGCCAAAATTAAGTGCTGAGCAAATGCCACTGCAATTGGTTTTGATTGAGTTATTGATGTTTTTAGTCATATATTTTTCAGTCATGACTGAGCTACTTTATTTAGTACCTATATGTTTTCAGTCATAACTATATGTTTTCAGTCATATATAACTATATGATTTCAGTCATGACTGAGCTACTTTATTTTTTCAGTCATAACTGTATGTTTTTAGTCAAATAGTTATTGAAATTCACTGCCTAAGATGAGAGCTTTCTTTTCAGTCATGACTGAGCTGCTACTCCTATATTACTTGTCCTACTACTAACTACATGTATGCCCTTGTCCTGTTGCCTGAAAAACAATAGAATGCACCAATCATATTGCACTAGGAATGAACATGGCAATCATTTGCTCACAAGCAGTAAGGTTATTTAGTACTTACAGAGTTGGATGTCGATGGTCTCCCCACTTCATGGTCCACATCTGAATCAAGAATCCATCCTCTTCCTCTGTTTCCTCAAGCACTAGTGAGGGAGGATTGGCAGGGACATAAACCACCCTCAACTTGAACTCCTCAACTATCTTACCCGGTGCTTTACTAAACTACAAGCCACAGCGTTAATGATACACAAATACTCTTTGATTGTAAAAATAAGCAATGCACAGTGCCACTGACAATGAGAGGGGCGATCTCCTTTGCAATAGCCGTACTATTAAGAGGGGCGATCTCGATGCAAAATGGTTATCTAAGTGCCACTAGGTGAATGAATTCCATGCATATGCATTAGGACCTAGTGAGCTAACTATTAACCCTTGAAAAACTCTTCAAAAATTGCAAACACACTTGCACATGGTGATGTACACTTGGTGGTGTTAGCACTTTTGCAAAGGAGAAGAAACTTGAGATGAAAGGGAGAAGAGAAGAAGAGTCACTGCACTGATCGGACGCTGTTCCCAGGTGGACCGAACTCTGCGACCGGACACACCGGGAGAGTCCGGTCAGTGACCCTAGGCACGGTCAGTCACGTGGAGTGACCGGACTCTGGCGAAGGGCACGATCGGACGCACCCATGTCACTATTCACCTCACGCTCGCGGAGCGACCGGACGCTGAGAGGGTCCAGTCAGTGATGACCTGACGCGTCCGATCAAGTTTTGGCCGCTCGGGGACTTCTCTGGAAGTGAGCGCACGCTGCTGGCCGATGCGTCCGGTCGGCTGAGCAGTGCGTCCGGTCACTCTTTAACGGGCGCGAACCGTGAATTAGCCGTTAGGATTGAACGACAGAGATCAAACACGAGGGACATGTGGCCGCATCCAGGCGACCGGACGCTGCCTAACCAGACTCTGCGTGCATCTGGTCGGTGAGTCCGGTCAGCGCTCAAGAGCCCAACGGTTAGTTGCTTGTTGGGGCTTCTATTTAAAGGTGTTGGTCGGTTCATGCTCACACTCTCGACACTCTAACTTATTGATACACCTTGTGAGCATACTCCCTCACCTCCCACTCATTCTCTTGCTTGATTGTGCATCCAAAGTGAGGTTGGGAGTGATCCAAAGTGCTATTGCTTAGAGTTGGAGCATCTAGTGGCACTAGAGATCGTTGAGCAGCGGATTTGCTTGTTACTCTTGGTGATTGCCATCACCTAGATGGCTTGGAGCTATGGTGGAGCATTGGCATGAGTTCGTGATTGTTCGTGGCCATCTCTCAGTAATTTGTGAGGGGTTCTTGCGCCTATTCCCCATGGAAGTTCGCAAAAGGCGACTCTAGTAAATTGTTCATGTCATTGAGCTATCACCACTTGTGGGTAGGTGCTTGCGGCGCCCTTGTGTAGGGCTAGGCATTGGAAGCCTATTAGCTCGTGCACCACCAAGTGATTGGTCGACACAATGGGGACTAGCATGCCGGCAAGCACGTGAACCACGGGAGAAAAATACGTGTCATTTGTCTCTTGATATTCTCCTGGTATTCACTTGGCATTCATATTGATTGATTGATCATCTTTCTTGCCCGGCTTCGGTAACAATCTCTCTATCACTTGTATTACATTTCTTCATTCTGTAAGTGGTAGTGTTGTTTAGCTTAGTTGAGTAGCTAGTATTCTTAGTTGTAATTAGCTCTCTAGCTTTCT
>JAHUYU010001868.1:0-19481 GCA_030439765.1 Tripidium arundinaceum | reverse complement strand
GGAGCATAGTAGAATTAGGTTAGCCACCATATATATCCACACACATGCACATCTTGATTTGATTGTATGACTTAACTCTCTTTAGATCCATTGTTTGACTTTACAATATTTGCATTGCAAGTATGCTCTAGCTTTCTCCCTACCTATGAAGTCCATATAAGCTTTTAGTGGTAGGAAGAAAAAGGCACAACATTTTATGCCTTGGTGAGGATCCACAAATACCACATATATTGAGAGACTTGAGAGTGTCATACAATGGAATCTCTGAGTTTTATTTTGAAAACTTATTAAAAACTCTGGAATGATGGTTGAACAAAGAGCTTGAGACATAGTGCTTGACTTGATCGTTCTGTCTTTCAATTGCTCAATACTCAAGTGAAGGCTAAGAAGCCCCATGGTTGAAGGTAATATGGGTAAGTTTAAAAGTCGGATCAGTTTATTCCAATTCGGAGGAGAATTTTTGATTGAATGCATGTGTACTTTTGAGGCGTGAAAACATTGTAGCAACTCCTGATCCATTGCTGAGTTTAGCTTTGCCATGGGACTGGCAAAGGATAAGCTTGGGGGAGATTGTTGACGGTCATTAACATCAATTATAAACCGCCAACATAACCTGCATATATGTTTAATTCCATCACCAAACATAGGTATAGGGGTTTAAACTAATGAATTCCACGAGCTATGGTGAATATTTGTATGCAGGAGGATTTATGCAGAAAACAGCTCCGGGACCACTATCATATACTCTAAACAAGCAAACTAGTGATAATAAGTGATTCAACCCATGAAAACTACGAAAGACAACTCTAGAAGGTTCTAGAAGACACCATGCCGAAGCATGGGCCAATTGGCCACAATAGTAGGCCGGCCCATGCTTCGGCATGGTGTCTTTTGGAACCTTCTAGAGTTGTCTTTCGCAGTTTTCGTGGGTTGAATCACTTGTTATCACTGGTTTGCTTGTTTAGAGTGTATGACAGTGGTCCCAGGGCTGTTTTTTGCATAAATCCTCCTGCATACAAATATTCACCAAAGCTCATGGAATTCATTAGTTTAAACCCCTATACCTATGTTTGGTGATGGAATTAAACATATATGCAGGTTTTGTTGACGGTTTATAATTGATATTAATGACCGTCAACAGTCATAAGGCGACCTCTTGGGCAATTCGAGAGTAGCGACGGGGAGGAGGCTCCGCCCAAAGAGCCTTCTAATGCACACCTAAGTGCCCAAATCAAATTTTTGCGCTTAGACAATAGGAGCCTCAACAATTGTTTGGCCGAGAGTCTCGTCAAGATTAGAGATCTTGAAGATGACATTAATAACCTTCGCCATGGTCTAAACCAAAAGATCACTAGGCTGGCAAAGGCGGCAAGAGTGGCAGACTTTCTTGATCAGCACGTTTAGGCCACTCCCGTCGAATAAATAGGTGCATGTTTTTAATTCCTATTTTTCCATTCATATCATTTTCATCATCTTATAATGTGCCTTTATCAAGTTTTTATAATTCAATAAATATTATATATTATTATCTCCACTTGTTCTTGTACTCTCTTTGTTTCCAAGTAATAAAATAAGCCAGGCACAAGAACAAGTGTGGGGGAGATGACTCATACAAACCTTTCTCTCCATTAAGAAGCACAAAAAGTAGCATTTCCAAATTCTATTTGTGCACTCTCACCCCCTATGTCTAAAACGAAAGATAAAATTTGAACAAATTAAAATATGAATGTTTAAAAAAACGCTCCAACTCCATTCTACCTTTTGATTAAAATTTGCATACTTTTTATTCCTCGTCGATATTCCTACATTTGTGAACAACTTTTCATAGGGACCCCATTCTTTCTAAGTAATTGGAATATGAGATATAGTAGGATGATATGAAACTTGCTCACTCATGCAAAACAACTTGGGCTTTTATTTTACAAAATCAAATTCAAATAGCATGTTCCTCGAATGAAATTCAAAAGTTCCTACCAAAGCCATATATGCTTTTTCATGACATAAGCTTTCTACATAAGCCACTTACTTTGTGTTGAGTTTTGTCAAGTTCTGTGATCCTTGTTGAGAGACTTTTCATGCTCCCAAGATCAAAAATCACGTACACGCCATATACAATTGCTGCTTCTACACTGGAAGTACGCAAAAAACATGCCACCCATCACTATCAAAATAAATACTCCATGCTCTAAATATATGATCTCTCTTAGCATGATTTAGCAAAAAGAGACATAAAGGCTATGCAAAAGTATTGAAAAAATGGGGCACATGAAGGTCCCAAAGTATTGGGAAAAAAAGAAGAAAAAAATGTTGAGCACATGAAGGCTCATAAAAAGATAGAAAAACATGATGATAGCCATGTCTCAAAATAAAAAGCTAGGGACAAAGATCATATCAAACAAAGGAGCATAGTAGAATTAGGTTAGCCACCATATATATCCACACACATGCACATCTTGATTTGATTGTATGACTTAACTCTCTTTAGATCCATTGTTTGACTTTACAATATTTGCATTGCAAGTATGCTCTAGCTTTCTCCCTACCTATGAAGTCCATATAAGCTTTTTAGTGGTAGGAAGAAAAAGGCACAACATTTTATGCCTTGGTGAGGATCCACAAATACCACATATATTGAGAGACTTGAGAGTGTCATACAATGGAATCTCTGAGTTTTATTTTGAAAACTTATTAAAAACTCTGGAATGATGGTTGAACAAAGAGCTTGAGACATAGTGCTTGACTTGATCGTTCTGTCTTTCAATTGCTCAATACTCAAGTGAAGGCTAAGAAGCCCCATGGTTGAAGGTAATATGGGTAAGTTTAAAAGTCGGATCAGTTTATTCCAATTCGGAGGAGAATTTTTGATTGAATGCATGTGTACTTTTGAGGCGTGAAAACATTGTAGCAACTCCTGATCCATTGCTGAGTTTAGCTTTGCCATGGGACTGGCAAAGGATAAGCTTGGGGGAGATTGTTGACGGTCATTAACATCAATTATAAACCGCCAACATAACCTGCATATATGTTTAATTCCATCACCAAACATAGGTATAGGGGTTTAAACTAATGAATTCCACGAGCTATGGTGAATATTTGTATGCAGGAGGATTTATGCAGAAAACAGCTCCGGGACCACTATCATATACTCTAAACAAGCAAACTAGTGATAATAAGTGATTCAACCCATGAAAACTACGAAAGACAACTCTAGAAGGTTCTAGAAGACACCATGCCGAAGCATGGGCCAATTGGCCACAATAGTAGGCCGGCCCATGCTTCGGCATGGTGTCTTTTGGAACCTTCTAGAGTTGTCTTTCGCAGTTTTCGTGGGTTGAATCACTTGTTATCACTGGTTTGCTTGTTTAGAGTGTATGACAGTGGTCCCAGGGCTGTTTTTTGCATAAATCCTCCTGCATACAAATATTCACCAAAGCTCATGGAATTCATTAGTTTAAACCCCTATACCTATGTTTGGTGATGGAATTAAACATATATGCAGGTTTTGTTGACGGTTTATAATTGATATTAATGACCGTCAACAGTCATAAGGCGACCTCTTGGGCAATTCGAGAGTAGCGACGGGGAGGAGGCTCCGCCCAAAGAGCCTTCTAATGCACACCTAAGTGCCCAAATCAAATTTTTGCGCTTAGACAATAGGAGCCTCAACAATTGTTTGGCCGAGAGTCTCGTCAAGATTAGAGATCTTGAAGATGACATTAATAACCTTCGCCATGGTCTAAACCAAAAGATCACTAGGCTGGCAAAGGCGGCAAGAGTGGCAGACTTTCTTGATCAGCACGTTTAGGCCACTCCCGTCGAATAAATAGGTGCATGTTTTTAATTCCTATTTTTCCATTCATATCATTTTCATCATCTTCTCATGGCCCAATTTGGTATATTTTCATCTTTGATTCCTACAAAAGAACAACTCATCAAAACCTATGGAATCCGTTAGCATAAACCCTATTTTCTAAGTTATGGTGTTTGTTTGAATGGATTTTATGTAAAAGTTGGCTACAAAAATGTGAGTTAAGGACCGCCAACAAGCTCCCCCACACTTAGTCCTTTGCTCGTCCTCGAGTAAAGCTTAAGACTAAGATGGTTCATCTCCTTGATATGAAATCTGCATACAAGTTATTCCAAGCTTCACCTGGACTTGTGAACATTCTGAGTGTCTACCATAATATCTTGAGTAATTGGATAATGGAACAGCATGGATTCAAATCCTCTTACTCTACTCAGCTTTTTAGAAACTTGGGTTTTTGTTTGGTTTTGAAAAAGTAAAGATAGCATTTGCTCCTTGAATGATTCTCTCGGTTCACTCAAATATGTATTTTGGTTCCTCACCAAGGCATATCTTTTGATGTTTTGCCTTTTTTGTGATCATTCTACTCTAAAGGTTTATATGGAGCTTTAGGTAAGGATGAAAAGTGTGGCACACTTACCTTGCATATTTTGTAAGGTCAAATCCCGGAACCAAGGAGAGAAACGTCATACTCTTAGATCAAAAAATGTGCATGTGTGTGGTATATGGTAAAACTATACTCCTTTGTTTGATATGATCTTTGTCCCTAGCTTTTTATTTTGAGACATGGCTATCATCATGTTTTTCTATCTTTTTATGAGCCTTCATGTGCTCAACATTTTTTTCTTCTTTTTTTCCCAATACTTTGGGACCTTCATGTGCCCCATTTTTTCAATACTTTTGCATAGCCTTTATGTCTCTTTTTGCTAAATCATGCTAAGAGAGATCATATATTTAGAGCATGGAGTATTTATTTTGATAGTGATGGGTGGCATGTTTTTTGCGTACTTCCAGTGTAGAAGCAGCAATTGTATATGGCGTGTACGTGATTTTTGATCTTGGGAGCATGAAAAGTCTCTCAACAAGGATCACAGAACTTGACAAAACTCAACACAAAGTAAGTGGCTTATGTAGAAAGCTTATGTCATGAAAAAGCATATATGGCTTTGGTAGGAACTTTTGAATTTCATTCGAGGAACATGCTATTTGAATTTGATTTTGTAAAATAAAAGCCCAAGTTGTTTTGCATGAGTGAGCAAGTTTCATATCATCCTACTATATCTCATATTCCAATTACTTAGAAAGAATGGGGTCCCTATGAAAAGTTGTTCACAAATGTAGGAATATCGACGAGGAATAAAAAGTATGCAAATTTTAATCAAAAGGTAGAATGGAGTTGGAGCGTTTTTTTAAACATTCATATTTTAATTTGTTCAAATTTTATCTTTCGTTTTAGACATAGGGGGTGAGAGTGCACAAATAGAATTTGGAAATGCTACTTTTTGTGCTTCTTAATGGAGAGAAAGGTTTGTATGAGTCATCTCCCCCACACTTGTTCTTGTGCCTGGCTTATTTTATTACTTGGAAACAAAGAGAGTACAAGAACAAGTGGAGATAATAATATATAATATTTATTGAATTATAAAAACTTGATAAAGGCACATTATAAGATGATGAAAATGATATGAATGGAAAAATAGGAATTAAAAACATGCACCTATTTATTCGACGGGAGTGGCCTAAACGTGCTGATCAAGAAAGTCTGCCACTCTTGCCGCCTTTGCCAGCCTAGTGATCTTTTGGTTTAGACCATGGCGAAGGTTATTAATGTCATCTTCAAGATCTCTAATCTTGACGAGACTCTCGGCCAAACAATTGTTGAGGCTCCTATTGTCTAAGCGCAAAAATTTGATTTGGGCACTTAGGTGTGCATTAGAAGGCTCTTTGGGCGGAGCCTCCTCCCCGTCGCTACTCTCGAATTGCCCAAGAGGTCGCCTTATGACTGTTGACGGTCATTAATATCAATTATAAACCGTCAACAAAACCTGCATATATGTTTAATTCCATCACCAAACATAGGTATAGGGGTTTAAACTAATTGAATTCCATGAGCTTTGGTGAATATTTGTATGCAGGAGGATTTATGCAAAAAACAGCCCTGGGACCACTGTCATACACTCTAAACAAGCAAACCAGTGATAACAAGTGATTCAACCCACGAAAACTGCGAAAGACAACTCTAGAAGGTTCCAAAAGACACCATGCCGAAGCATGGGCCGGCCTACTATTGTGGCCAATTGGCCCATGCTTCGGCATGGTGTCTTCTAGAACCTTCTAGAGTTGTCTTTCGTAGTTTTCATGGGTTGAATCACTTATTATCACTAGTTTGCTTGTTTAGAGTATATGATAGTGGTCCCGGAGCTGTTTTCTGCATAAATCCTCCTGCATACAAATATTCACCATAGCTCGTGGAATTCATTAGTTTAAACCCCTATACCTATGTTTGGTGATGGAATTAAACATATATGCAGGTTATGTTGGCGGTTTATAATTGATGTTAATGACCGTCAACAATCTCCCCCAAGCTTATCCTTTGCCAGTCCCATGGCAAAGCTAAACTCAGCAATGGATCAGGAGTTGCTACAATGTTTTCACGCCTCAAAAGTACACATGCATTCAATCAAAAATTCTCCTCCGAATTGGAATAAACTGATCCGACTTTTAAACTTACCCATATTACCTTCAACCATGGGGCTTCTTAGCCTTCACTTGAGTATTGAGCAATTGAAAGACAGAACGATCAAGTCAAGCACTATGTCTCAAGCTCTTTGTTCAACCATCATTCCAGAGTTTTTAATAAGTTTTCAAAATAAAACTCAGAGATTCCATTGTATGACACTCTCAAGTCTCTCAATATATGTGGTATTTGTGGATCCTCACCAAGGCATAAAATGTTGTGCCTTTTTCTTCCTACCACTAAAAAGCTTATATGGACTTCATAGGTAGGGAGAAAGCTAGAGCATACTTGCAATGCAAATATTGTAAAGTCAAACAATGGATCTAAAGAGAGTTAAGTCATACAATCAAATCAAGATGTGCATGTGTGTGGATATATATGGTGGCTAACCTAATTCTACTATGCTCCTTGAAAACATATATCTCTTTTTGAAACTTGAAAACATTTGCAAGGAAACATGGGCTAGATTTATTCTTCTTCTCGTTCTTTTTTTAGAGAGGCGGGCATCTAAGTACTCATTGTTTTCATTTCAGACACTTGTCCATTTTTTCAACTCTGTTTCTTCTCTTTTTTCTTCAATTCTTTTGCATAGCCCATGCCTCTTTTCTACAACAAAAACTTTGAGAGATAGCAACAAGAACTTGGAGCATTTATTTGGTGAATGGAAAGCCTAACATGTTTTTGTGTTCACCCCCAGTGTAGGAGTAGAACATTTTTGGGTGGATCTAGATCTCCGCCATGCCACTTGAAGACAAAGAGCATCATGGAGGAACTCAAGTTGCAGCTCTAATGCGTAGCCTCTCGTCAATCAAGAATCAATGAAAATCAAGAAAGGTTGACAAGAGTAGAACATGCAGCTGTCTGCATCTTCATCTCCTGGATCGAATGGTTGAAGCATGGGAAAAGAAGGCCAATTCCTCTAAAGATTATCAGACCATGCTCTTCCTCCTCTCATGCTCCTGTCATTCTGGCCCGCCGGAATGAAACAATGAGTGGAGCAAAAAGGTCCAACACTATGAAAAGATCAAAGAGCAAAAAGATGGCGTGACAATAGAATGAGAAAGAAAGCGGTGCAATCTAGGAGACAAGAAGCTCATTAATGGCTCAAGCTGTGAGGCTAACCGAACAAGGAAAACTTCAAGCAAAAGGGAAGGACCATTATGATCATCTACTCTTTGTCATATGGTGTCATCATGCTTCAATGATGAAGGTAACATTCTAAGGTAAATGGTCATTATTTAACCTTTTCCTTGATTCTGGTATGCACACAAATAAGAAACAAACATATTTGAGTTATAATTCTACTTTATCTAATCTGATTAACTCAATATGTTTAGTTCTTCAAGCTTGTCCCCAGCACCACTTTCTTGATCTCATAGTCTTAATCAAATAAACTGAAACATTGCACATCTTATCTCTAGAAGTTAATAGTCATAATTATGTAAAGATTTATGTCAAGATAGACAATCCTTCCATTGATTAAGAAATTCAACCCTTTTGGCCAGATGTATTTAAGTGCTACATTCATACTCAATCTTCCGATCTTATCACCCGTGTTGTAATTGAACAAAGCGCATAACATCAGATTCTTTTTGATCCATGTGTCTATGGTTAGAAAAGAATGAATGAGATTTTGGTTCTATTGGTGTTTTCCTACCAAAAGAGCCCATGCACTTGATCTCTACCTTGTCTTATGAGCAGGACACACTTCAAGCAAAGTATGGGAGAGTCAGTTGATTCTACAAATTTTTACAAGTGTTAGGAACCTATCAAATTAAAAGCAAAAATCAAAACCAAGATGGGTTTGGTGGAAGAAGGTGACATCATCATTAGAAGCGCCATCTCAAGAATCCTCATCTTCAAAAGCAAACCGAGGAATTTGATCAATGAACTTCACAAGGAGAAGTCCGGTTTGAAAGACTTACAACACCGAACCCTCACCGAAAGAGCTAGCATGGGGGAGAAGCACTCCCATGTATCTAGGTAACTATCCTTATCCTTTTATAATTTATTCAGGTATTATCTACATAAATAAATAATATAAAAAAAGAAAAAACAATGTGAACACATGAAGGTTCACTCTTATTTGAAAAAAGTTTTTAAAAAAAATAATAAATATGGGCACATGAAGGCTCAACATTATTAAAGAACCAGCTTGGGGGAGCTGCACCTCCATTATCTTCGTGATTTAAGTAAGTATGTCCTTACTATTATTTTTTATCTCAGTACTATTAGGTCATAAGTTATAGTGTGCATGTTAGATTAAATAAATAAAATGGAGTTTCTTAGAATAATCGCTTAAATGGAAATGATGAATAGTTGCTCTATTGTAATTCCTTTCAAGTACATAGCTTTTAGCCTTGAATTCTCCCGAGTTTTGGATAAGATTGGTTTGATATAAGGATTTACTCTGAACATGAAACTCGTGGGTAGCATATGCTTGATCTAAGTCTAGGTAATTGACAGATATGATATGAGAAGGTCTGAGCTACTGTTTATCTTGTTCCAAGTGATACTAGAGTTCTCGAGATTTATCTTTTGAAAAACACAAAAATGCTATATCATGAGTTCCTGTATGACAAAGCTTGAATTCCCACCAGAGCCATACATGTTGTTTAGGCTAGGAAAACTTCCACATACATGCTACTTGGTTTTGCATTGAGTTTTGTCAAGCTTTGTTGACCCTTATGAGAGGTTTGTCATGCTCTTAAAATCAAGATCATGTACACGCCACCCACATATGCACTACTCCTACACTGGGGGTAGGTGCAAAAACATGTCTTCGATCTAGATCCACCCAAAAATGTTCTACTCCTACACTGGGGGTGAACACAAAAACATGTTAGGCTTTCCATTCACCAAATAAATGCTCCAAGTTCTTGTTGCTATCTCTCAAAGTTTTTGTTGTAGAAAAGAGGCATGGGCTATGCAAAAGAATTGAAGAAAAAAGAGAAGAAACAGAGTTGAAAAAATGGACAAGTGTCTGAAATGAAAACAATGAGTACTTAGATGCCCGCCTCTCTAAAAAAAGAACGAGAAGAAGAATAAATCTAGCCCATGTTTCCTTGCAAATGTTTTCAAGTTTCAAAAAGAGATATATGTTTTCAAGGAGCATAGTAGAATTAGGTTAGCCACCATATATATCCACACACATGCACATCTTGATTTGATTGTATGACTTAACTCTCTTTAGATCCATTGTTTGACTTTACAATATTTGCATTGCAAGTATGCTCTAGCTTTCTCCCTACCTATGAAGTCCATATAAGCTTTTTAGTGGTAGGAAGAAAAAGGCACAACATTTTATGCCTTGGTGAGGATCCACAAATACCACATATATTGAGAGACTTGAGAGTGTCATACAATGGAATCTCTGAGTTTTATTTTGAAAACTTATTAAAAACTCTGGAATGATGGTTGAACAAAGAGCTTGAGACATAGTGCTTGACTTGATCGTTCTGTCTTTCAATTGCTCAATACTCAAGTGAAGGCTAAGAAGCCCCATGGTTGAAGGTAATATGGGTAAGTTTAAAAGTCGGATCAGTTTATTCCAATTCGGAGGAGAATTTTTGATTGAATGCATGTGTACTTTTGAGGCGTGAAAACATTGTAGCAACTCCTGATCCATTGCTGAGTTTAGCTTTGCCATGGGACTGGCAAAGGATAAGCTTGGGGGAGATTGTTGACGGTCATTAACATCAATTATAAACCGCCAACATAACCTGCATATATGTTTAATTCCATCACCAAACATAGGTATAGGGGTTTAAACTAATGAATTCCACGAGCTATGGTGAATATTTGTATGCAGGAGGATTTATGCAGAAAACAGCTCCGGGACCACTATCATATACTCTAAACAAGCAAACTAGTGATAATAAGTGATTCAACCCATGAAAACTACGAAAGACAACTCTAGAAGGTTCTAGAAGACACCATGCCGAAGCATGGGCCAATTGGCCACAATAGTAGGCCGGCCCATGCTTCGGCATGGTGTCTTTTGGAACCTTCTAGAGTTGTCTTTCGCAGTTTTCGTGGGTTGAATCACTTGTTATCACTGGTTTGCTTGTTTAGAGTGTATGACAGTGGTCCCAGGGCTGTTTTTTTGCATAAATCCTCCTGCATACAAATATTCACCAAAGCTCATGGAATTCATTAGTTTAAACCCCTATACCTATGTTTGGTGATGGAATTAAACATATATGCAGGTTTTGTTGACGGTTTATAATTGATATTAATGACCGTCAACAGTCATAAGGCGACCTCTTGGGCAATTCGAGAGTAGCGACGGGGAGGAGGCTCCGCCCAAAGAGCCTTCTAATGCACACCTAAGTGCCCAAATCAAATTTTTGCGCTTAGACAATAGGAGCCTCAACAATTGTTTGGCCGAGAGTCTCGTCAAGATTAGAGATCTTGAAGATGACATTAATAACCTTCGCCATGGTCTAAACCAAAAGATCACTAGGCTGGCAAAGGCGGCAAGAGTGGCAGACTTTCTTGATCAGCACGTTTAGGCCACTCCCGTCGAATAAATAGGTGCATGTTTTTAATTCCTATTTTTCCATTCATATCATTTTCATCATCTTATAATGTGCCTTTATCAAGTTTTTATAATTCAATAAATATTATATATTATTATCTCCACTTGTTCTTGTACTCTCTTTGTTTCCAAGTAATAAAATAAGCCAGGCACAAGAACAAGTGTGGGGGAGATGACTCATACAAACCTTTCTCTCCATTAAGAAGCACAAAAAGTAGCATTTCCAAATTCTATTTGTGCACTCTCACCCCCTATGTCTAAAACGAAAGATAAAATTTGAACAAATTAAAATATGAATGTTTAAAAAAACGCTCCAACTCCATTCTACCTTTTGATTAAAATTTGCATACTTTTTATTCCTCGTCGATATTCCTACATTTGTGAACAACTTTTCATAGGGACCCCATTCTTTCTAAGTAATTGGAATATGAGATATAGTAGGATGATATGAAACTTGCTCACTCATGCAAAACAACTTGGGCTTTTATTTTACAAAATCAAATTCAAATAGCATGTTCCTCGAATGAAATTCAAAAGTTCCTACCAAAGCCATATATGCTTTTTCATGACATAAGCTTTCTACATAAGCCACTTACTTTGTGTTGAGTTTTGTCAAGTTCTGTGATCCTTGTTGAGAGACTTTTCATGCTCCCAAGATCAAAAATCACGTACACGCCATATACAATTGCTGCTTCTACACTGGAAGTACGCAAAAAACATGCCACCCATCACTATCAAAATAAATACTCCATGCTCTAAATATATGATCTCTCTTAGCATGATTTAGCAAAAAGAGACATAAAGGCTATGCAAAAGTATTGAAAAAATGGGGCACATGAAGGTCCCAAAGTATTGGGAAAAAAAGAAGAAAAAAATGTTGAGCACATGAAGGCTCATAAAAAGATAGAAAAAC
The DNA here is from genome assembly GCA_030439765.1 of Tripidium arundinaceum. Classification (NCBI taxonomy): domain Eukaryota; kingdom Viridiplantae; phylum Streptophyta; class Magnoliopsida; order Poales; family Poaceae; genus Tripidium; species Tripidium arundinaceum. The sequence continues at coordinate 7,486 of JAHUYU010001868.1, read as the reverse complement.
ATGATGATAGCCATGTCTCAAAATAAAAAGCTAGGGACAAAGATCATATCAAACAAAGGAGTCTAGCAAAAGCCCACTTTCATGCAAAACTGGGCAGAACACCTACGTGGCAGCAACCCTAGCCCAATCAGAGACCCACAAGAGAAAGGCGGTGGCGAGTGGAGCAGGCCAGGGGTGCGGCCGCACCGCCCCTAGCTCCTCTCGGGCCCACCCTTCTCTGGCGGTTGCATGCCGACATGTAGAGGTGGTGTACACAAGTTTCCTATTTTATCTCACAACAAACCGACCTCCACCATGTATAAATAGAGGGGTAGTGCTCTCACTTCAACACACACACCCCACTTTGAGTCAACACATCTTGAGCAACACCTCTCTTGTTTTTACTTTTCCTTAGTAGTTCTAGAGCAAGGCAAAGCTACCTTGGAGGGCTTGACTCCTTGGAGAAGAATCTTGGTATGAATAAGATGAATCATTTCTCCAAAGTCTTGTCTTCAATCTATCGATATAGCTATGCAAGTAAACTAGAGTATAGTTCTCATGATATTATCTCGATATATGAGCTAGTCTATAGTTTATATGTCATGATTTTGTCACGTAGAACTTTATGCTTAATCATTCATATCATGTTTATGACAAGAAATAGAGTTAAGTTGAGGTGGCGGTTCATCGTGCCTTCGGGTGTGCCCAAGCTTCTTACCTGTCGATCCGTAGGGTCGGGGACTCGGGGGGGCCTGGGTAGTTTCTCTATACGCGAGCATGGTGCTCGGGTATATAGAAGCAGGTGAATGCATTTCATGCTCCACGGTTGAGGGATAGGTGGCAGGTGGTGACAGCCCTGTCCGTCCTTCGTAATCCCCCACGTTCGGGTATGGTGTAGGAGTACGTAAATTGTCACATGAGGTTGCTGGCAGACCAGTACTCGGTGGCCTCCCGACCTATCTCACACTTAGCGCTAGCTCTTAATCATGTACATATATGATTACTTACTATTCTTTGTATAGTTGTATCAAGGATATGCCTGCTCTCATAGATCTATTCTTGTATTCTTTAGTCCTTCTTCCTTCTTCCTCTGCTCAGGTTTTAGATTCGAGTGTGTGTCACACTATCTCAAACTATCATGTTTACCCCTGTCATAAGCATTTGGTTTGCCTATGCAATCATGTTATCTTGTTCATATCCAAACTAGACTCTTTACACCATGCCTTCCTTTGGGAAAATATAAATAACGATACCCTGAAATACTTCCGGGTGAAATGCTACAATGGTATTTCCATGTGCTTGCGGAGTTAAATCTGTAATCGTTAAGATTTACCGGTTGACATTCTCTGGTGTCATTGCCTTTTCTGGCAGTGATGCTGGGAAATGCCAACAGGCATTTCTAGCGCCGTTGCCAGGGATGGATCCTATCTCTATTCTTGGTGATGACGCTAAGAAATGCCAACAGGGTGTGCCCGCACCCCCATAACCACCTCTCGAACCTAGCTTCGTTCAGGCGGTGCAATTAAGGCTCCCAAGGGTAGTTAGGGTGGTTTCCATGTATAACTCCCCCAAAACCGAGCTGTACCCAATATAAATAGAGGGGGAGAGCTCCTCTCAACACACACACCATTTGGGAGCAAACTACCTCACACCTCCACTTGTATTTTTTCCTTTAGTAGTCATTTGGAGCTAGGCAAAGCTACCTTGGAAGGCTTGACTCCTTGGAGAAGAATCTTGGTATGAATAAGATAAAGCTTTTCTCCAAAGTCTTGTTCTCAATCTATCGATATAGTTATGCTTATGAATTAGAGTATAGTTCTTATGTTATGAACTAGCATATAGAACTTTATGTTTAATCATTCACACATCATATATGAGTAAGATTAGAGCTATGTTGAGGTGGTGGTTCATCGTGCCTTCGGGTGTGCCCAAGTCTTTTACTTGTCGATCCGTAGGGTCAGAGTCCCAGGGGGACTTGGGTAGTTTCTTTATGCACGAGTGTGGTGCTCGGGTACATAGGAACAGGTGAGTACATTTCCTACTCCACGGTTGAGAGGTAGGCGCAGGTGGTGACGGCCCTATCCATCCTTCTTAATCCCCCATGTTTGAGTAGGGTGTAGGAGTCTAAATTGCCTCATGAGGTTGCTGGCAGACCAATACTCGAAGGTCTCCTGACCCATCTCATGCCTAGGTCTAACTCTTATCCATGTATCTGTACGATCATCTGCTATTCTTTGCATAACTGTATTAGGATAAGCCTGCTCCTATTAGGAATCATTCATTTATTCTTTATTCTTTTCCTCTTCTTTTATCCTTAAGGTTGGTGTTGGCATTTCTTAGCGTCTCTACCAAGTATGGATATAGAATCCATCCTCGACAACGGTGCCAGAAATGCTTGTTGGTATTTCTTAACGTAAGCAAAAGAATCCGCAAGCGCATGGAATTACGGCTGTAGCACTTCACCCGGTGGTATTCAGGGTATCGTATTTCCATGAGGAACGGATGTGTTAAGGGTCTCTTGGCTAGTTATCCCAAGAAAATAAGAAGAAGGATAACTCGGGTAGTGAGGTTTTTCTAAGGATAGAGATCTTAAGACAAGATAGCTTGGTCACTAAAGACTTGCTTCGGGCACCGGCGTACACCTGGTCTGCCAAGCGATACCGGCCTATAGCTCTACATCGAACCCGAACGTGGGAGATTACGAGAGACGGACAAGGCTATCACCACCTGTCGCCTACCCCTCAACCATGGGGAACGAGGCAAATGAAGGTGACTTCTAGCTTAGACACCACGTCTATGCTATTGGTCACTACTCTAGCATTGGCCAGGAATTTCCGTCTCTATCAGGAGTCCTCTGAGTATTCGTCACAAGGATGAACGACGAACCCCCAAGTAAAAACAAGAGAGGTGTTGCTCAAGATGTGTTGACTCAAAGTGGGGTGTGTGTGTTGAAGTGAGAGCACTACCCCTCTATTTATACATGGTGGAGGTCGGTTTGTTGTGAGATAAAATAGGAAACTTGTGTACACCACCTCTACATGTCGGCATGCAACCGCCAGAGAAGGGTGGGCCCGAGAGGAGCTAGGGGCGGTGCGGCCGCACCCCTGGCCTGCTCCACTCGCCACCGCCTTTCTCTTGTGGGTCTCTGATTGGGCTAGGGTTGCTGCCACGTAGGTGTTCTGCCCAGTTTTGCATGAAAGTGGGCTTTTGCTAGACTCCTTTGTTTGATATGATCTTTGTCCCTAGCTTTTTATTTTGAGACATGGCTATCATCATGTTTTTCTATCTTTTTATGAGCCTTCATGTGCTCAACATTTTTTTCTTCTTTTTTTCCCAATACTTTGGGACCTTCATGTGCCCCATTTTTTCAATACTTTTGCATAGCCTTTATGTCTCTTTTTGCTAAATCATGCTAAGAGAGATCATATATTTAGAGCATGGAGTATTTATTTTGATAGTGATGGGTGGCATGTTTTTTGCGTACTTCCAGTGTAGAAGCAGCAATTGTATATGGCGTGTACGTGATTTTTGATCTTGGGAGCATGAAAAGTCTCTCAACAAGGATCACAGAACTTGACAAAACTCAACACAAAGTAAGTGGCTTATGTAGAAAGCTTATGTCATGAAAAAGCATATATGGCTTTGGTAGGAACTTTTGAATTTCATTCGAGGAACATGCTATTTGAATTTGATTTTGTAAAATAAAAGCCCAAGTTGTTTTGCATGAGTGAGCAAGTTTCATATCATCCTACTATATCTCATATTCCAATTACTTAGAAAGAATGGGGTCCCTATGAAAAGTTGTTCACAAATGTAGGAATATCGACGAGGAATAAAAAGTATGCAAATTTTAATCAAAAGGTAGAATGGAGTTGGAGCGTTTTTTTAAACATTCATATTTTAATTTGTTCAAATTTTATCTTTCGTTTTAGACATAGGGGGTGAGAGTGCACAAATAGAATTTGGAAATGCTACTTTTTGTGCTTCTTAATGGAGAGAAAGGTTTGTATGAGTCATCTCCCCCACACTTGTTCTTGTGCCTGGCTTATTTTATTACTTGGAAACAAAGAGAGTACAAGAACAAGTGGAGATAATAATATATAATATTTATTGAATTATAAAAACTTGATAAAGGCACATTATAAGATGATGAAAATGATATGAATGGAAAAATAGGAATTAAAAACATGCACCTATTTATTCGACGGGAGTGGCCTAAACGTGCTGATCAAGAAAGTCTGCCACTCTTGCCGCCTTTGCCAGCCTAGTGATCTTTTGGTTTAGACCATGGCGAAGGTTATTAATGTCATCTTCAAGATCTCTAATCTTGACGAGACTCTCGGCCAAACAATTGTTGAGGCTCCTATTGTCTAAGCGCAAAAATTTGATTTGGGCACTTAGGTGTGCATTAGAAGGCTCTTTGGGCGGAGCCTCCTCCCCGTCGCTACTCTCGAATTGCCCAAGAGGTCGCCTTATGACTGTTGACGGTCATTAATATCAATTATAAACCGTCAACAAAACCTGCATATATGTTTAATTCCATCACCAAACATAGGTATAGGGGTTTAAACTAATGAATTCCATGAGCTTTGGTGAATATTTGTATGCAGGAGGATTTATGCAAAAAACAGCCCTGGGACCACTGTCATACACTCTAAACAAGCAAACCAGTGATAACAAGTGATTCAACCCACGAAAACTGCGAAAGACAACTCTAGAAGGTTCCAAAAGACACCATGCCGAAGCATGGGCCGGCCTACTATTGTGGCCAATTGGCCCATGCTTCGGCATGGTGTCTTCTAGAACCTTCTAGAGTTGTCTTTCGTAGTTTTCATGGGTTGAATCACTTATTATCACTAGTTTGCTTGTTTAGAGTATATGATAGTGGTCCCGGAGCTGTTTTCTGCATAAATCCTCCTGCATACAAATATTCACCATAGCTCGTGGAATTCATTAGTTTAAACCCCTATACCTATGTTTGGTGATGGAATTAAACATATATGCAGGTTATGTTGGCGGTTTATAATTGATGTTAATGACCGTCAACAATCTCCCCCAAGCTTATCCTTTGCCAGTCCCATGGCAAAGCTAAACTCAGCAATGGATCAGGAGTTGCTACAATGTTTTCACGCCTCAAAAGTACACATGCATTCAATCAAAAATTCTCCTCCGAATTGGAATAAACTGATCCGACTTTTAAACTTACCCATATTACCTTCAACCATGGGGCTTCTTAGCCTTCACTTGAGTATTGAGCAATTGAAAGACAGAACGATCAAGTCAAGCACTATGTCTCAAGCTCTTTGTTCAACCATCATTCCAGAGTTTTTAATAAGTTTTCAAAATAAAACTCAGAGATTCCATTGTATGACACTCTCAAGTCTCTCAATATATGTGGTATTTGTGGATCCTCACCAAGGCATAAAATGTTGTGCCTTTTTCTTCCTACCACTAAAAAGCTTATATGGACTTCATAGGTAGGGAGAAAGCTAGAGCATACTTGCAATGCAAATATTGTAAAGTCAAACAATGGATCTAAAGAGAGTTAAGTCATACAATCAAATCAAGATGTGCATGTGTGTGGATATATATGGTGGCTAACCTAATTCTACTATGCTCCTTGAAAACATATATCTCTTTTTGAAACTTGAAAACATTTGCAAGGAAACATGGGCTAGATTTATTCTTCTTCTCGTTCTTTTTTTAGAGAGGCGGGCATCTAAGTACTCATTGTTTTCATTTCAGACACTTGTCCATTTTTTCAACTCTGTTTCTTCTCTTTTTTCTTCAATTCTTTTGCATAGCCCATGCCTCTTTTCTACAACAAAAACTTTGAGAGATAGCAACAAGAACTTGGAGCATTTATTTGGTGAATGGAAAGCCTAACATGTTTTTGTGTTCACCCCCAGTGTAGGAGTAGAACATTTTTGGGTGGATCTAGATCGAAGACATGTTTTTGCACCTACCCCCAGTGTAGGAGTAGTGCATATGTGGGTGGCGTGTACATGATCTTGATTTTAAGAGCATGACAAACCTCTCATAAGGGTCAACAAAGCTTGACAAAACTCAATGCAAAACCAAGTAGCATGTATGTGGAAGTTTTCCTAGCCTAAACAACATGTATGGCTCTGGTGGGAATTCAAGCTTTGTCATACAGGAACTCATGATATAGCATTTTTGTGTTTTTCAAAAGATAAATCTCGAGAACTCTAGTATCACTTGGAACAAGATAAACAGTAGCTCAGACCTTCTCATATCATATCTGTCAATTACCTAGACTTAGATCAAGCATATGCTACCCACGAGTTTCATGTTCAGAGTAAATCCTTATATCAAACCAATCTTATCCAAAACTCGGGAGAATTCAAGGCTAAAAGCTATGTACTTGAAAGGAATTACAATAGAGCAACTATTCATCATTTCCATTTAAGCGATTATTCTAAGAAACTCCATTTTATTTATTTAATCTAACATGCACACTATAACTTATGACCTAATAGTACTGAGATAAAAAATAATAGTAAGGACATACTTACTTAAATCACGAAGATAATGGAGGTGCAGCTCCCCCAAGCTGGTTCTTTAATAATGTTGAGCCTTCATGTTGTTTAGGCTAGGAAAACTTCCACATACATGCTACTTGGTTTTGCATTGAGTTTTGTCAAGCTTTGTTGACCCTTATGAGAGGTTTGTCATGCTCTTAAAATCAAGATCATGTACACGCCACCCACATATGCACTACTCCTACACTGGGGGTAGGTGCAAAAACATGTCTTCGATCTAGATCCACCCAAAAATGTTCTACTCCTACACTGGGGGTGAACACAAAAACATGTTAGGCTTTCCATTCACCAAATAAATGCTCCAAGTTCTTGTTGCTATCTCTCAAAGTTTTTGTTGTAGAAAAGAGGCATGGGCTATGCAAAAGAATTGAAGAAAAAAGAGAAGAAACAGAGTTGAAAAAATGGACAAGTGTCTGAAATGAAAACAATGAGTACTTAGATGCCCGCCTCTCTAAAAAAAGAACGAGAAGAAGAATAAATCTAGCCCATGTTTCCTTGCAAATGTTTTCAAGTTTCAAAAAGAGATATATGTTTTCAAGGAGCATAGTAGAATTAGGTTAGCCACCATATATATCCACACACATGCACATCTTGATTTGATTGTATGACTTAACTCTCTTTAGATCCATTGTTTGACTTTACAATATTTGCATTGCAAGTATGCTCTAGCTTTCTCCCTACCTATGAAGTCCATATAAGCTTTTTAGTGGTAGGAAGAAAAAGGCACAACATTTTATGCCTTGGTGAGGATCCACAAATACCACATATATTGAGAGACTTGAGAGTGTCATACAATGGAATCTCTGAGTTTTATTTTGAAAACTTATTAAAAACTCTGGAATGATGGTTGAACAAAGAGCTTGAGACATAGTGCTTGACTTGATCGTTCTGTCTTTCAATTGCTCAATACTCAAGTGAAGGCTAAGAAGCCCCATGGTTGAAGG
>JAHUYU010001597.1:0-18997 GCA_030439765.1 Tripidium arundinaceum | reverse complement strand
TTTGTATGACTTGCTAGAATTCTTGACAATAACTGTAATAGATTGTTCTAGTTAGGATATTCTTTTATTCTTTATTCTTTTATTCAATTATCTTTCTTTAATCCCCGATAGAGATGCTCATATAAGCCTATGTGAAACTTCATTATTCTTGATTTATCAATACTGAAACTTCACTATCCCCAATTTATCAATGTTTCATTTACCCCTGATGAACAATTGATTATTACGCTATATTATTAACATTGAGCTATCCAATATCCATGATTAGCTATTGCCTTCCCATGGGAAAATATAAATAACGATATCTGAAATACTCTAGGTGAAATGCTATAATGATAGATCTGTGCGCTTGCGGATTGAGCCTGAACTATCAGTGTATTTGTTAAAATTATTATCTATGAATGGTTGAAATGCTACATTCATAGTGATGATGTTAATAAGTACCAATAAGTATTTCTAGCGCCGTTACCTAGGATGGGTCGTTTATCTATCTTGATAATGACGTTAAGAAATGCCAACAAAGACCCGAACCCTGCAATCTTAGCACCACAACTCCTCTGGTTATCAACCGTGTTGCTGACCCGGTTGACCTCACCAAGAAGGCTAATCCCTGCCTGTGCAATGAAGAACACAAGCAAAAACAAGAAAGATAATTGAATAAAAGAATAAAGAATAAAAGAATATCCTAACTAGAACAATCTATTACAGTTATTGTCAAGAATTCTAGCAAGTCATACAATTAATATAAACATGGTTAGATTAACATCTAGATGGATCGGGAGAATGCCTAAGGTCTGGTCTGCCAGCTCCTCGCATCGCTTTAGACTCCTACACCATATCCGAACATGGGGGAATACGAGGGACGGACAGGGTTGTCACCACCTGCCGCCTACCCCACTACCGTGGAGTACGAACTGCAATTACCCGTTCCCCTGTATCCAAGTACCATACTTGCATACATGAAAACCACATATGTCCCCCCAGGTCCCCGACCCTACGAATCGACAGGCACAGAACATATGCGAATCCGAAGACTTGGTAAACCACCATCCAGACATTAGTCTAAACACAATTACACTAATTATATGTTTAATTAAGATTAGAGTTCTAATCATCATGATCAACATACTTGAACTAAGAACTAGTTCTAATACGAAGAACATGAATGAAGAACTTAGCTCTAATTCAAGAACAATACTATAAATATAAGTAGAGAACAAGAACAAAATGGAACTAGAACTAGATTTATTCATACCAAGAACAGCCAAGATGTTCTTCTCCTCTTTACAACTTGAAGCTCTGCTCTAGATCTAAACTACTTCTAAAAGGATAAACTAAAACTAGAGAGCTCTGGAGTTGTATTGCCTGAATGTGTAACTTGTGTGAACTTCTTGTGAAGCTTTTTATGAAACTTGTGAAACTTGAAACTTCAGAGGAGAACATGGCTGCATTATATAGTGCCTAGAGGTCGGTTCGTGGAGGAATATTCTTGGTAACCTATGGAACCGCCTTTAGCACCGCCATAGGAACCGACATGCGAAAGATGGGCCCGAGATGCGCCACCAGGGGGCGGCCGCACCAGGGGGTCGGCCGCACCTTGGCTGCCGCCTCTCGCCACCGACTTTGTCTGGTGGGCTTCCTGATGGGTCTGGATCACTTCTATGTTGGGTATTGGCCCTGGTTCGCATCGTGGATTTGGCCTTCTTCACATGCTTCAACTTGGGCTGCGCGAAATACGCTTTGTTGATTGCGCATTTTCTCGAGTTTTACACTAATTCCACACTTAAGTCCTGCAAAACAGTAATCTTCCAATACATGTGGAACTAGGTGAATATCAAAGACATATGTATGTAAAACATGCATTTTTCTCCAATTTCCATACAAATCGGCGGTATGAAATATGTCGTTAGTAACCGCCAACAATCTTTCGATCTGAAGCCGGATCGGTGTGTCATTCTCCGCCACCACGATAGTTATCTCGAGCCTGACGGAAGATCGGGAACCACGTCCTTATCAAGTGGTAATCAGAGCTTCAGGTATACCGTCAGGTTTACATCTATCTCTTAGTTTAGTTCGAGTGTTTTCGCCTTCGTCCCATAGTCCAGTGCCATATTTGTTTCCTGAGCTACAACCATCCGCGCCATAGCCTTGCACATTTCAGTTTCAGAGTCCGTAGTGTTGAGTTTGTGTCCTAGGTCAAGGTCTTGTTGCTGGTTTAGATTGTATTTGAGTCTAGTTTATGTGATCCACCGCTGTTTTCCTTTGATCCTAGCCACCACCACCCAAAAATCCACATCTTTTGTCCACATAAAACCCTGATTCGAGCTGTTTTCTTAAAACAGTCATAACTTTTGCATCCGAACTCGAAATGGGGCGAATTTTATATCTACGGAGAACGCCAGAGAATTTTAGATCCGTTTCATCCCAGCAAAGCTGGGTTGGCAAAAATTAGATTTGCGAAATTCGATCAGGAAAATCGAGTTTCCAGGCTCACAAGTTTTGGTATACTTTTCGGAGCACAATCCTAATTTTCTATAGGCCACATCTTTTATCCAATTGAGCTCAAATTTTTTGTGGTTTGCTCTTGTGTGCTCCTTGCTAAGAAAAAAATATCAAAAGAGCAAAATAAAAAAAAGATTGGGCAAAAAAAAAAGAAAAGAAAAAAAAATAGTAAAAGAAAAGAGAAGGGAAGAGAAAAGGAGCACATAAGGAACATCCAAAAGCTCTATTATTTGTGGCGCCTTTTGCCTTGTCCGTGTTTCCGTTGCTATCTTTCATACTTGTTTCACTCCCTTATTTGTCACAACTGGTGCTAGGAACACGTATAGACCAGCAACTAGGACAAGTGCTCTGGACATTTATTCAATATTGCTATCTGTTACTGACTTGTGTGCCACATATAAAATATTTCTCTTTGTGTGCCTCCCAAGCTCCACATATACTTCAGATCAGTATAGAAAAAGATCCTTGCAATCTTGGTAACACGCCCTCATAGGTATCACGAACCAGCCGCCGGTTGTACCATCCTTTGCTTGTGCTAGTAAGAACCTGGTAAGAACTTGGTAAGAGGTTTCCAATTGCTTTGAAGAGAGGCACCACTGCAACTGCGTAATATTTTATTAGGGATAACCTTCACCTCATTTGTTGTTGTTTTTGTGATCACAATGGTAGGTGGTAATAACTCTCCCCATGACTTTAATGAGTGTGTCAGCCAAGACCAATTGCGGGCTGCTGTGGAGAATGCCCAGAAAGGGATGGGCGAGGCCATCAAGAAGGCCGTCACCGATGTGCTTATTGAACTCAACCTTGGCAACAATCATGAAGGTATGAAAGGTAAATTTACCATACCATCCTATTCTGGATCTTATGATGGAGAAGAATATTTAAATTGGGAGATGGCTGTTGAACAAGAATTTAATTCCCACCTTGTTCCTGAGCAACATAGAGTTCGACAAGCTACTAGTGAGTTTAAGGACTTTGCATATATTTGGTGGAATGGGCTAGCTACACAGAATGCTTTACCTAGTACTTGGGAACAACTTAAGGTAGCTATGCGTGATCGTTTTATTCCTCTTTCTTATAAACGTGGTTTGCATAAGAAATTGATGCGCTTAGATCAAGGTAATATGTTTGTCCAAGAATATTATGCAGAGTTTCAAAAGTGTGCAATACGTTGTGGGATAGTAGAGGATATGGAAGATAAAATTGTTCATTTTTTTGGTGGTTTGAGGCATGAAATACAAGATATTGTTTTTCATAACGAATTTTATACTGTCAACCGTTTGTTCCAGCTTGCTATGCTTGCAGAAAAAAAAATTACAGGGATATCAGCAAAAGAACCAGAGCAACATTAGCGACAGCCTCACAAACCAGGTATTAGCAAGGGTGGAGCAAGCATTTGCAAAGGTCGAGATTGCAGCAGCATCTTCACCACCACCACCATCCACATTCACTGAGGAGTCTGGTAAAACTTTAATCCACGCTGAACTTGTACAAACTAATGGAGATAGAGCTGCTAATGGAAAGAATGAATCAGATGTTAAATCTGAAAATAAGCAAGTATCCGAATTGAAAGGTTCTTTTATGCTTGCTACAAAATTTGATATTGCTGAAATTGGCGATGATGTGCTGAATTTGTCCACCACTCATGCTATAATAGAGCAACATTTAGTGGACACCAAATCTGAATTATCTTTGTCACAAAATAATTGTTCTGCTAGTGCTTGTGATAAAGAAGAGTTGTGTGATAGTGCTTCCATTATACATGTGCCACAACTATTGGATGAAAATGATGCTTTTGTTTTGGAACCAAATACTTGTGCTAAAAATAAACATTTGTTTCCAATTCCTACAAAAAAAGATGAATTGAAATTATTGTCTTCTTTAAATACTTTGGGTTACATTGAGTTTGATACTCTATGTGCTTTGAATAGTTTGGAAGAGAAATTTAAATGTGTTGAATTGCCATGGTTGTCTAGATGTACATATCACTTTATTGGCAAATATAATTGTAAATGAGAGTATATGGTGCATTGTGTCTATATTTGTTCAAATCTGAAATCTCCTTTTGTTATGCAACAATATGATCAACTAGAGGGCTGCAATAGCTATAATCATGTCATGTCAAGATCCCCAAGTTTTGTTTTAAAGGAACAGGTTAAATTTCAAGAAGGGGAGCAACATTGGCAACTACCTACAACATGTTCTCCAACTAAGCTCAAACCGAGGACGGTTTGCTGTCAAGAAGGGGAGGATAATGAGGACATGACACCCATGGTTACGCCCATCAAAGTTAAAGACAAGGTGAGCTCGTTCCTATGTTTGCATAATGATAAAACTAAGAATTTGTTACTACCTAATATCGCTATTTCAAATGTGTTTAGGAACGATGGTGATGATTATAGAGTATGGATATGACATGAACAAGACCGATCTTGGAGTGCAAGCTCATCAAAGTCCAACATTCGGTTCGTCGGCACCCCGACAGTGCTTCATTGGGAAGGCCATAACTCATCCATCCGGAGTGCGATTGAGGTCAATGAGCACTTGATGGAAAGCTTGTTTGATTAGCTTTCAAATAGATCTGGTCCCACCTCAATATCATGTTGGCAAGGCCTTCAAATAATCAAGACATGCTGTCGCTATTTCTGCCGGGAGCTACGTCGTTGTCATGGGCTTGTTTTACACCCTTGGGACCCTGGCCCAAGTTGGAGCACGCCCCAAGGAGGTGGAGAACATCTTAGAGATACCCAAGGACGTCCTACTCCGTGGCCACCACCTTAGGAGGCAAGCAAGGACGTCCAAACCAAGTTGGAGGCCCAATCCATGTCAAGTTCGAGTCCATCTCGGGCTCCAGGAGCAGTCTGTAGTAAAACGGACGCCCAGGTCGCATATGGACTCCGTTTTCGATGATCCACATATGGATGGAAAGATAATTTGATGAGGCAACCAATGGAAGTGGTCCCATGCTAAAATTCCTTCAAAATCAAGGGAATAGTCGAAACAAGTTGACGTCCAAAATCTGTCAGGGCGCTGCTTCGCCGTCTTTTGGGCCGTTTGGGCCTTGTAACGTGTCGGGACTCCTTAGGAACATGAATAGGGGTCCTTGGACGCCCCTTAGGCTATATAATCAGTAGCTGCCGCCGTTGTTACACTTTGGGTTTTGCTTAGATTATTCTGTCAAGAACAGTTTCGCCGCTTGTTCGGTTTGTGAGACCCCAACTCATGAGATTAATCTTTCATCCGCAATTTGGTCGCTTTCTTTCTTGTTCTTGCTTGTGTTCTTCGTTGCGCAGGCAGAGATTAGCCTTCTTGGTGAGGTCAATCGGGTCAGCGACACGGTTGATAACCAGAGGAGTTGTGGTGCTAAGAGTGTAGGGTTCGGGTCTTTCGATCTGAAGCCGGATCGGTGTGTCATTCTCCGCCACAACGATAGTTATCTCGAGCCTGACGAAAGATCGGGAACCACGTCCCCATCAATTGGATAAAAGATGTGGCCTATAGAAAATCAGGATTGTGCTCCGAAAAGTATACAAAAACTTGTGGGCCTAGAAACTCGATTTTTCTGATCGAATTTTGCAAATCTAATTTTTGCCAACCCAGATTTGCTGGGATGAAACGGATCTAAAATTCTCTGGCGTTCTCCGTACATATAAAATTCGCCCCGTTTCGAGTTCGGATGCAAAAGTTATGACTGTTTTAAGGAAACCGCTCGAATCAGGGTTTTATGTGGACAAAAGATGTGGATTTTTGGGTGGTGGTGGCTAGGATCAAAGGAAAACAGCGGTGGATCACATAAACTAGACTCAAATACAATCTAAACCAGCAACAAGACCTTGACCTAGGACACAAACTCAACACTACGGACTCTGAAACTGAAATGTGCAAGGCTATGGCGCGGATGGTTGTAGCTCAGGAAACAAATATGGCACTGGACTATGGGACGAAGGCGAAAACACTCGAACTAAACTAAGAGATAGATGTAAACCTGACGGTATACCTGAAGCTCTGATTACCACTTGATAAGGACGTGGTTCCCGATCTTCCGTCAGGCTCGAGATAACTATCGTGGTGGCGGAGAATGACACACCGATCCGGCTTCAGATCGAAAGATTGTTGGCGGTTACTAACGACATATTTCATACCGCCGATTTGTATGGAAATTGGAGAAAAATGCATGTTTTACATACATATGTCTTTGATATTCACCTAGTTCCACATGTATTGGAAGATTACTGTTTTGCAGGACTTAAGTGTGGAATTAGTGTAAAACTCGAGAAAATGCGCAATCAACAAAGCGTATTTCGCGCAGCCCAAGTTGAAGCATGTGAAGAAGGCCAAATCCACGATGCGAACCAGGGCCAATACCCAACATAGAAGTGATCCAGACCCATCAGGAAGCCCACCAGACAAAGTCGGTGGCGAGAGGCGGCAGCCAAGGTGCGGCCGACCCCCTGGTGCGGCCGCCCCCTGGTGGCGCATCTCGGGCCCATCTTTCGCATGTCGGTTCCTATGGCGGTGCTAAAGGCGGTTCCATAGGTTACCAAGAATATTCCTCCACGAACCGACCTCTAGGCACTATATAATGCAGCCATGTTCTCCTCTGAAGTTTCAAGTTTCACAAGTTTCATAAAAAGCTTCACAAGAAGTTCACACAAGTTACACATTCAGGCAATACAACTCCAGAGCTCTCTAGTTTTAGTTTATCCTTTTAGAAGTAGTTTAGATCTAGAGCAGAGCTTCAAGTTGTAAAGAGGAGAAGAACATCTTGGCTGTTCTTGGTATGAATAAATCTAGTTCTAGTTCCATTTTGTTCTTGTTCTCTACTTATATTTATAGTATTGTTCTTGAATTAGAGCTAAGTTCTTCATTCATGTTCTTCGTATTAGAACTAGTTCTTAGTTCAAGTATGTTGATCATGATGATTAGAACTCTAATCTTAATTAAACATATAATTAGTGTAATTGTGTTTAGACTAATGTCTGGATGGTGGTTTACCAAGTCTTCGGATTCGCATATGTTCTGTGCCTGTCGATTCGTAGGGTCGGGGACCTGGGGGGACATATGTGGTTTTCATGTATGCAAGTATGGTACTTGGATACAGGGGAACGGGTAATTGCAGTTCGTACTCCACGGTAGTGGGGTAGGCGGCAGGTGGTGACAACCCTGTCCGTCCCTCGTATTCCCCCATGTTCGGATATGGTGTAGGAGTCTAAAGCGATGCGAGGAGCTGGCAGACCAGACCTTAGGCATTCTCCCGATCCATCTAGATGTTAATCTAACCATGTTTATATTAATTGTATGACTTGCTAGAATTCTTGACAATAACTGTAATAGATTGTTCTAGTTAGGATATTCTTTTATTCTTTATTCTTTTATTCAATTATCTTTCTTTAATCCCCGATAGAGATGCTCATATAAGCCTATGTGAAACTTCATTATTCTTGATTTATCAATACTGAAACTTCACTATCCCCAATTTATCAATGTTTCATTTACCCCTGATGAACAATTGATTATTACGCTATATTATTAACATTGAGCTATCCAATATCCATGATTAGCTATTGCCTTCCCATGGGAAAATATAAATAACGATATCTGAAATACTCTAGGTGAAATGCTATAATGATAGATCTGTGCGCTTGCGGATTGAGCCTGAACTATCAGTGTATTTGTTAAAATTATTATCTATGAATGGTTGAAATGCTACATTCATAGTGATGATGTTAATAAGTACCAATAAGTATTTCTAGCGCCGTTACCTAGGATGGGTCGTTTATCTATCTTGATAATGACGTTAAGAAATGCCAACAAAGACCCGAACCCTGCAATCTTAGCACCACAACTCCTCTGGTTATCAACCGTGTTGCTGACCCGGTTGACCTCACCAAGAAGGCTAATCCCTGCCTGTGCAATGAAGAACACAAGCAAAAACAAGAAAGATAATTGAATAAAAGAATAAAGAATAAAAGAATATCCTAACTAGAACAATCTATTACAGTTATTGTCAAGAATTCTAGCAAGTCATACAATTAATATAAACATGGTTAGATTAACATCTAGATGGATCGGGAGAATGCCTAAGGTCTGGTCTGCCAGCTCCTCGCATCGCTTTAGACTCCTACACCATATCCGAACATGGGGGAATACGAGGGACGGACAGGGTTGTCACCACCTGCCGCCTACCCCACTACCGTGGAGTACGAACTGCAATTACCCGTTCCCCTGTATCCAAGTACCATACTTGCATACATGAAAACCACATATGTCCCCCAGGTCCCCGACCCTACGAATCGACAGGCACAGAACATATGCGAATCCGAAGACTTGGTAAACCACCATCCAGACATTAGTCTAAACACAATTACACTAATTATATGTTTAATTAAGATTAGAGTTCTAATCATCATGATCAACATACTTGAACTAAGAACTAGTTCTAATACGAAGAACATGAATGAAGAACTTAGCTCTAATTCAAGAACAATACTATAAATATAAGTAGAGAACAAGAACAAAATGGAACTAGAACTAGATTTATTCATACCAAGAACAGCCAAGATGTTCTTCTCCTCTTTACAACTTGAAGCTCTGCTCTAGATCTAAACTACTTCTAAAGGATAAACTAAAACTAGAGAGCTCTGGAGTTGTATTGCCTGAATGTGTAACTTGTGTGAACTTCTTGTGAAGCTTTTTTATGAAACTTGTGAAACTTGAAACTTCAGAGGAGAACATGGCTGCATTATATAGTGCCTAGAGGTCGGTTCGTGGAGGAATATTCTTGGTAACCTATGGAACCGCCTTTAGCACCGCCATAGGAACCGACATGCGAAAGATGGGCCCGAGATGCGCCACCAGGGGGCGGCCGCACCAGGGGGTCGGCCGCACCTTGGCTGCCGCCTCTCGCCACCGACTTTGTCTGGTGGGCTTCCTGATGGGTCTGGATCACTTCTATGTTGGGTATTGGCCCTGGTTCGCATCGTGGATTTGGCCTTCTTCACATGCTTCAACTTGGGCTGCGCGAAATACGCTTTGTTGATTGCGCATTTTCTCGAGTTTTACACTAATTCCACACTTAAGTCCTGCAAAACAGTAATCTTCCAATACATGTGGAACTAGGTGAATATCAAAGACATATGTATGTAAAACATGCATTTTTCTCCAATTTCCATACAAATCGGCGGTATGAAATATGTCGTTAGTAACCGCCAACAATCTTCGATCTGAAGCCGGATCGGTGTGTCATTCTCCGCCACCACGATAGTTATCTCGAGCCTGACGGAAGATCGGAACCACGTCCTTATCAAGTGGTAATCAGAGCTTCAGGTATACCGTCAGGTTTACATCTATCTCTTAGTTTAGTTCGAGTGTTTTCGCCTTCGTCCCATAGTCCAGTGCCATATTTGTTTCCTGAGCTACAACCATCCGCGCCATAGCTTGCACATTTCAGTTTCAGAGTCCGTAGTGTTGAGTTTGTGTCCTAGGTCAAGGTCTTGTTGCTGGTTTAGATTGTATTTGAGTCTAGTTTATGTGATCCACCGCTGTTTTCCTTTGATCCTAGCCACCACCACCCAAAAATCCACATCTTTTGTCCACATAAAACCCTGATTCGAGCGGTTTCCTTAAAACAGTCATAACTTTTGCATCCGAACTCGAAACGGGGCGAATTTTATATGTACGGAGAACGCCAGAGAATTTTAGATCCGTTTCATCCCAGCAAATCTGGGTTGGCAAAAATTAGATTTGCAAAATTCGATCAAGAAAAATCGAGTTTCTAGGCCCACAAGTTTTTGTATACTTTTCGGAGGCACAATCTGATTTTTCTATAGGCCACATCTTTTATCCAATTGATGGGGACGTGGTTCCCGATCTTTCGTCAGGCTCGAGATAACTATCGTTGTGGCGGAGAATGACACACCGATCCGGCTTCAGATCGAAGACCCGAACCCTACTCTTAGCACCACAACTCCTCTGGTTATCAACCGTGTCGCTGACCCGATTGACCTCACCAAGAAGGCTAATCTCTGCCTGCGCAACGAAGAACACAAGCAAGAACAAGAAAGAAAGCGACCAAATTGCGGATGAAAGATTAATCTCATGAGTTGGGGTCTCACAAACCGAACAAGCGGCGAAACTGTTCTTGACAGAATAATCTAAGCAAAACCCAAAGTGTAACAACGGCGGCAGCTACTGATTATATAGCCTAAGGGGCGTCCAAGGACCCCTATTCATGTTCCTAAGGAGTCCCGACACGTTACAAGGCCCAAACGGCCCAAAAGACGGCGAAGCAGCGCCCTGACAGATTTTGGACGTCAACTTGTTTCGACTATTCCCTTGATTTTGAAGGAATTTTAGCATGGGACTCCATTGGTTGCCTCATCAAATTATCTTTCCATCCATATGTGGATCATCGAAAACGGAGTCCATATGCGACCTGGGCGTCCGTTTTACTACAGACTGCTCCTGAGCCCGAGATGGACTCGAACTTGACATGGATTGGGCCTCCAACTTGGTTTGGACGTCCTTGCTTGCCTCCTAAGGTGGTGGCCACGGAGTAGGACGTCCTTGGGTATCTCTAAGATGTTCTCCACCTCCTTGGGGCGTGCTCCAACTTGGGCCAGGGTCCCAAGGTGTAAAACAAGCCCATGACAACGACGTAGCTCCGGCAGAAATAGCGACAGCATGTCTTGATTATTTGAAGGCCTTGCCAACATGATATTGAGGTGGGACCAGATCTATTTGAAAGCTAATCAAACAAGCTTTCCATCAAGTGCTCATTGACCTCAATCGCACTCCGGATGGATGAGTTATGGCCTTCCCAATGAAGCACTGGTCGGGTGCCGACGAACCGAATGTTGGACTTTGATGAGCTTGCACTCCAAGATCGGTCTTGTTCATGTCATATCCATACTCTATAATCATCACCATCGTTCCTAAACACATTTGAAATAGCGATATTAGGTAGTAACAAATTCTTAGTTTTATCATTATGCAAACATAGGAACGAGCTCACCTTGTCTTTAACTTTGATGGGCGTAACCATGGGTGTCATGTCCTCATTATCCTCCCCTTCTTGACAGCAAACCGTCCTCGGTTTGAGCTTAGTTGGAGAACATGTTGTAGGTAGTTGCCAATGTTGCTCCCCTTCTTGAAATTTAACCTGTTCCTTTAAACAAAACTGGGGATCTTGACATGACATGATTATAGCTATTGCAGCCCTCTAGTTGATCATATTGTTGCATAACAAAAGGAGATTTCAGATTTGAACAAATATAGACACAATGCACCATATACTCTCATTTACAATTATATTTGCATAAAGTGATATGTACATCTAGACAACCATGGCAATTCAACACATTTAAATTTCTCTTCCAAACTATTCAAAGCACATAGAGTATCAAACTCAATGTAACCCAAAGTATTTAAAGAAGACAATAATTTCAATTCATCTTTTTTTGTAGAATTGGAAACAAATGTTTATTTTTAGCACAAGTATTTGGTTCCAAAACAAAAGCATCATTTTCATCCAATAGTTGTGGCACATGTATAATGGAAGCACTATCACACAACTCTTCTTTATCACAAGCACTAGCAGAACAATTATTTTGTGACAAAGATAATTCAGATTTGGTGTCCACTAAATGTTGCTCTATTATAGCATGAGTGGTGGACAAATTCAGCACATCATCGCCAATTTCAGCAATATCAAATTTTGTAGCAAGCATAAAAGAACCTTTCAATTCGGATACTTGCTTATTTTCAGATTTAACATCTGATTCATTCTTTCCATTAGCGACAGCCTCACAAACCAGGTATTAGCAAGGTGGAGCAAGCATTTGCAAAGGTCGAGATTGCAGCAGCATCTTCACCACCACCACCATCCACATTCACTGAGGAGTCTGGTAAAACTTTAATCCACGCTGAACTTGTACAAACTAATGGAGATAGAGCTGCTAATGGAAAGAATGAATCAGATGTTAAATCTGAAAATAAGCAAGTATCCGAATTGAAAGGTTCTTTTATGCTTGCTACAAAATTTGATATTGCTGAAATTGGCGATGATGTGCTGAATTTGTCCACCACTCATGCTATAATAGAGCAACATTTAGTGGACACCAAATCTGAATTATCTTTGTCACAAAATAATTGTTCTGCTAGTGCTTGTGATAAAGAAGAGTTGTGTGATAGTGCTTCCATTATACATGTGCCACAACTATTGGATGAAAATGATGCTTTTGTTTTGGAACCAAATACTTGTGCTAAAAATAAACATTTGTTTCCAATTCCTACAAAAAAAGATGAATTGAAATTATTGTCTTCTTTAAATACTTTGGGTTACATTGAGTTTGATACTCTATGTGCTTTGAATAGTTTGGAAGAGAAATTTAAATGTGTTGAATTGCCATGGTTGTCTAGATGTACATATCACTTTATTGGCAAATATAATTGTAAATGAGAGTATATGGTGCATTGTGTCTATATTTGTTCAAATCTGAAATCTCCTTTTGTTATGCAACAATATGATCAACTAGAGGGCTGCAATAGCTATAATCATGTCATGTCAAGATCCCCAAGTTTTGTTTTAAAGGAACAGGTTAAATTTCAAGAAGGGGAGCAACATTGGCAACTACCTACAACATGTTCTCCAACTAAGCTCAAACCGAGGACGGTTTGCTGTCAAGAAGGGGAGGATAATGAGGACATGACACCCATGGTTACGCCCATCAAAGTTAAAGACAAGGTGAGCTCGTTCCTATGTTTGCATAATGATAAAACTAAGAATTTGTTACTACCTAATATCGCTATTTCAAATGTGTTTAGGAACGATGGTGATGATTATAGAGTATGGATATGACATGAACAAGACCGATCTTGGAGTGCAAGCTCATCAAAGTCCAACATTCGGTTCGTCGGCACCCCGACAGTGCTTCATTGGGAAGGCCATAACTCATCCATCCGGAGTGCGATTGAGGTCAATGAGCACTTGATGGAAAGCTTGTTTGATTAGCTTTCAAATAGATCTGGTCCCACCTCAATATCATGTTGGCAAGGCCTTCAAATAATCAAGACATGCTGTCGCTATTTCTGCCGGAGCTACGTCGTTGTCATGGGCTTGTTTTACACCCTTGGGACCCTGGCCCAAGTTGGAGCACGCCCCAAGGAGGTGGAGAACATCTTAGAGATACCCAAGGACGTCCTACTCCGTGGCCACCACCTTAGGAGGCAAGCAAGGACGTCCAAACCAAGTTGGAGGCCCAATCCATGTCAAGTTCGAGTCCATCTCGGGCTCCAGGAGCAGTCTGTAGTAAAACGGACGCCCAGGTCGCATATGGACTCCGTTTTCGATGATCCACATATGGATGGAAAGATAATTTGATGAGGCAACCAATGGAAGTGGTCCCATGCTAAAATTCCTTCAAAATCAAGGGAATAGTCGAAACAAGTTGACGTCCAAAATCTGTCAGGGCGCTGCTTCGCCGTCTTTTGGGCCGTTTGGGCCTTGTAACGTGTCGGGACTCCTTAGGAACATGAATAGGGGTCCTTGGACGCCCCTTAGGCTATATAATCAGTAGCTGCCGCCGTTGTTACACTTTGGGTTTTGCTTAGATTATTCTGTCAAGAACAGTTTCGCCGCTTGTTCGGTTTGTGAGACCCCAACTCATGAGATTAATCTTTCATCCGCAATTTGGTCGCTTTCTTTCTTGTTCTTGCTTGTGTTCTTCGTTGCGCAGGCAGAGATTAGCCTTCTTGGTGAGGTCAATCGGGTCAGCGACACGGTTGATAACCAGAGGAGTTGTGGTGCTAAGAGTGTAGGGTTCGGGTCTTTCGATCTGAAGCCGGATCGGTGTGTCATTCTCCGCCACAACGATAGTTATCTCGAGCCTGACGAAAGATCGGGAACCACGTCCCCATCAATTGGATAAAAGATGTGGCCTATAGAAAATCAGGATTGTGCTCCGAAAAGTATACAAAAACTTGTGGGCCTAGAAACTCGATTTTTCTGATCGAATTTTGCAAATCTAATTTTTGCCAACCCAGATTTGCTGGGATGAAACGGATCTAAAATTCTCTGGCGTTCTCCGTACATATAAAATTCGCCCCGTTTCGAGTTCGGATGCAAAAGTTATGACTGTTTTAAGGAAACCGCTCGAATCAGGGTTTTATGTGGACAAAAGATGTGGATTTTTGGGTGGTGGTGGCTAGGATCAAAGGAAAACAGCGGTGGATCACATAAACTAGACTCAAATACAATCTAAACCAGCAACAAGACCTTGACCTAGGACACAAACTCAACACTACGGACTCTGAAACTGAAATGTGCAAGGCTATGGCGCGGATGGTTGTAGCTCAGGAAACAAATATGGCACTGGACTATGGGACGAAGGCGAAAACACTCGAACTAAACTAAGAGATAGATGTAAACCTGACGGTATACCTGAAGCTCTGATTACCACTTGATAAGGACGTGGTTCCCGATCTTCCGTCAGGCTCGAGATAACTATCGTGGTGGCGGAGAATGACACACCGATCCGGCTTCAGATCGAAAGATTGTTGGCGGTTACTAACGACATATTTCATACCGCCGATTTGTATGGAAATTGGAGAAAAATGCATGTTTTACATACATATGTCTTTGATATTCACCTAGTTCCACATGTATTGGAAGATTACTGTTTTGCAGACTTAAGTGTGGAATTAGTGTAAAACTCGAGAAAATGCGCAATCAACAAAGCGTATTTCGCGCAGCCCAAGTTGAAGCATGTGAAGAAGGCCAAATCCACGATGCGAACCAGGGCCAATACCCAACATAGAAGTGATCCAGACCCATCAGGAAGCCCACCAGACAAAGTCGGTGGCGAGAGGCGGCAGCCAAGGTGCGGCCGACCCCCTGGTGCGGCCGCCCCCTGGTGGCGCATCTCGGGCCCATCTTTCGCATGTCGGTTCCTATGGCGGTGCTAAAGGCGGTTCCATAGGTTACCAAGAATATTCCTCCACGAACCGACCTCTAGGCACTATATAATGCAGCCATGTTCTCCTCTGAAGTTTCAAGTTTCACAAGTTTCATAAAAAGCTTCACAAGAAGTTCACACAAGTTACACATTCAGGCAATACAACTCCAGAGCTCTCTAGTTTTAGTTTATCCTTTTAGAAGTAGTTTAGATCTAGAGCAGAGCTTCAAGTTGTAAAGAGGAGAAGAACATCTTGGCTGTTCTTGGTATGAATAAATCTAGTTCTAGTTCCATTTTGTTCTTGTTCTCTACTTATATTTATAGTATTGTTCTTGAATTAGAGCTAAGTTCTTCATTCATGTTCTTCGTATTAGAACTAGTTCTTAGTTCAAGTATGTTGATCATGATGATTAGAACTCTAATCTTAATTAAACATATAATTAGTGTAATTGTGTTTAGACTAATGTCTGGATGGTGGTTTACCAAGTCTTCGGATTCGCATATGTTCTGTGCCTGTCGATTCGTAGGGTCGGGGACCTGGGGGGACATATGTGGTTTTCATGTATGCAAGTATGGTACTTGGATACAGGGGAACGGGTAATTGCAGTTCGTACTCCACGGTAGTGGGGTAGGCGGCAGGTGGTGACAACCCTGTCCGTCCCTCGTATTCCCCCATGTTCAGATATGGTGTAGGAGTCTAAAGCGATGCGAGAGCTGGCAGACCAGACCTTAGGCATTCTCCCGATCCATCTAGATGTTAATCTAACCATGTTTATATTAATTGTATGACTTGCTAGAATTCTTGACAATAACTGTAATAGATTGTTCTAGTTAGGATATTCTTTTATTCTTTATTCTTTTATTCAATTATCTTTCTTTAATCCCCGATAGAGATGCTCATATAAGCCTATGTGAAACTTCATTATTCTTGATTTATCAATACTGAAACTTCACTATCCCCAATTTATCAATGTTTCATTTACCCCTGATGAACAATTGATTATTACGCTATATTATTAACATTGAGCTATCCAATATCCATGATTAGCTATTGCCTTCCCATGGGAAAATATAAATAACGATATCTGAAATACTCTAGGTGAAATGCTATAATGATAGATCTGTGCGCTTGCGGATTGAGCCTGAACTATCAGTGTATTTGTTAAAATTATTATCTATGAATGGTTGAAATGCTACATTCATAGTGATGATGTTAATAAGTACCAATAAGTATTTCTAGCGCCGTTACCTAGGATGGGTCGTTTATCTATCTTGATAATGACGTTAAGAAATGCCAACAAAGACCCGAACCCTGCAATCTTAGCACCACAACTCCTCTGGTTATCAACCGTGTTGCTGACCCGGTTGACCTCACCAAGAAGGCTAATCCCTGCCTGTGCAATGAAGAACACAAGCAAAAACAAGAAAGATAGCAACCAAATTGCAGATGAAAGATTAATCTCACGAGTTGGGGTCTCACAAACCGAACATGCGGCGAAACTGTTCTTGACAGAATAATCTAAGCAAAACCCAAAGTGTAACGACGGCGGCAGCTACTGATGATATAGGCCTAAGGGGCGTCAAGGACCCCTATTCACGTCCGTAAGGAGTCCCGACACGTTACAAGGCCCAAACGGCCCAAAAGACGGCGACGCAGCGCCCTGACAGATTCTGGATGTCAACTTGTTTTGATGATTCCTGTTGATTCTGAAGAAATTTTGGCATGGGATCACTTCCATTGGTTGTCCTTATCAAATTATCTTTCCATCCATATGTGGATCATCAAAAACGGAGTCCGTATGCGACCTGGGCGTCCGTTTTACTACAGACTGCTTCTGGAGCCCGAGATGGACTCGAACTTGACTTGGATTGAGCCTTCAACTTGGTTTGGACGTCCTTGCTTGCCTCCTAAGGTGGTGGCCAAGGAGGAGGACATCCTTGGGCATCCCTGAGATGTTCTACACCTCCTTGGGGCGTGCTCCAACTTGGGCCAGGGTCCCAAGGGTGTAAAACAAGCTCATGACGACGACGTAGCTCCCGGCAGAAATAGCGACAGCATGTCTTGATTATTTGGAGGCCTTGCCAACGTGATATTGTAGTGGGACCAGATCTATTTGAAAGCTTATCAAACAAGCTTTCTATCAAGTGCTCATTGACCTCAATCGCACTTCGAATGGATGAGATATGGCCTTCCCAATGAAGCACTGTCGGGCTGCCGACGAACCGAATGTTGGACTTTGATGAGCTTGCACTCCAAGATCGGTCTTGTTCATGGCATATCCATACTTTATCATCATCACCATCGTTCCTAAGCACATTTGAAATAGCGATATTAGGTAGTAACAAATTCTTAGTTTTATCATTATGCAAACATAAGAACGAGCTCACCTTGTCTTTAACTTTCATGGGCGTATCCATAGGTGTCATGTCCTCATCAGAGAGTTTGATCAACCGAGTTACCTCCCTCATCTAGGTCGAGATGTCCATTTGTAGGCATTGGTGTCTTGATGGGCTTGCATTCATCCATATTAAATCTTTTGAGAAGGTCCTTGGTGTACTTCTCTTGAGAGATGAAGGTCCCTTCTCTCAATTGTTTGACTTGAAAACTAAGGAAGAATGTAAGCTCCCCAATCATAGACATCTCGAACTCCTTCGACATCAAGTCACCAAATTCTTTGCAATAGTCTTCATTTGTTGAGCCGAAGATAATATCATCAACATAAACTTGACAAATGAATATCTCTCCATTGACCTTCTTGGTGAATAGTGTGGTGTCCACCTTCCCAATGGTGAAGCCCTTCTCAATGAGGAAATCCCGAAGGCGCTCATACCAAGCTCTTGGGCTTGCTTGAGCCCATATAGTGCCTTGGACAATCTATAAACATGATTAGGATATCTAGGGTCTTCAAACCC
This sequence comes from Tripidium arundinaceum, assembly GCA_030439765.1. Classification (NCBI taxonomy): domain Eukaryota; kingdom Viridiplantae; phylum Streptophyta; class Magnoliopsida; order Poales; family Poaceae; genus Tripidium; species Tripidium arundinaceum. The sequence continues at coordinate 629 of JAHUYU010001597.1, read as the reverse complement.
GGGAGGTTGATCAACATAGACTAGTTTATTTATGAAGCCATTGAAAAATGCACTTTTAACATCCATTTGATATAATTTCATGTCATGATGAGATGCATATGCAAGGAGGACATGGATGGCTTCAAGTCTTGCAATCGGTGCAAAGGTCTCTCCAAAATCCAAACCTTCAACTTGAGAGAACCCCTTTGCCACTAGTCTTGCCTTGTTCCTCACACCTACCACCTTGATTATCTTGCTTGTTGCGAAACACCCACTTGGTTCCAATGACTCTTGCGCCTTTAGGTCGCTCTTCAAGTGTCCATACTTGATTGCGGGTGAAGTTGTTTAATTCTTCATGCATGGCATTCACCCAATCCGGATCCTTGAGAGCTTCATCTATGGTGGTAGGCTCAAAACAAGAGACAAAAGAGTGATGTTCAATAAATGAAGCAAGTTTTTGAGAGCGAGTCATTACACCCCTTGTTGGACTCCCTATGATGAGATCTTGTGGATGTGCTTGAAGTAGAGGAGTTGTTCTTCTTTCAACCACTTGGGGAGGAGGTTGTGGAGCATCAACATCATGTGCTTGATTCACCATTTGCTCATGGGAGATATGAGTATCTTCATTTGGTTCTCTCCCATCTTTATCC
>JAHUYU010000049.1:0-18289 GCA_030439765.1 Tripidium arundinaceum | reverse complement strand
ATTTTTCAAGTTGGTGTGCATAGGAGAGTAGCATGTTTAATTTATGCTTTTGGTATTGTTGTGAAACCCAACTAGTTTTTAAGTGGGTTCACTTTTGATTTTTAGTACAAGTGATATTTCATGTATATATGTGTATATGTGTATGTGTGTATATATATATATAATATGGTTTAAACCCTAAAATAGTAGTTTTGGGTGGTCTTCATTAATTAATTAATTAAAACATAGGTCAAAATTAAACTTTGTCAAAATGACCTTAAACTTTTTATATAGGTTGGTCATACCAAGAAATAGTGGCAAAACAAATTTCATAATTTTTGGACTTCTATTTTATTTAGTAAAATTCCTAGAAATTCTATTTATGAATTAATTGGCTAATTTTTACAACACATAAAAAGTACTGTAAATCCAAGTTTCATATTTTTCCTAGACAGTACACATCATAAACAGGCTACCCAAAAATTTTCATAATTTTTGGAGCTGTACAAAAATTTACACAAAAAGAACAAATATCAGCACTATTCACATAAAAGGAAAAACATTTAAACCAAACGCTTCGCCTCCCTCTCACTGACTCGCGGGCCCAGGTCGTCAGCGTCAGCATCGACGCTGACCCGACGCTGGCCGGATTTTGACCGGCGATTTCTCACCGGCGACGAACGCACCAGCGACGGCGGGGACATGGTTGAGCTCAGGACAACAACACACGTCGATTTAGGTACCTAATCCTAACCCTACTGCACGGCAACAGGTACGCCGTCGGCCATGGCGGCATGGCGGAGCTCCAGCGTGGTGGAGACGGCCACTGGTGACTCTGCCGGCGACAGCGAGGTGCGCAACACACTCCACAAACTCAGGCGCACGCGATAAGGCACTCAAACAAACTTGATTGACACAGACACTGCTTGGCCACGCGCGACGGCGGTGCGTCGGAGCAAGGCTCGCCGGCGACACGTGGACCAACGCCTACGGCGCAGTAGCGTTCAAACGGAGAGCATGAGAAGACTCAGGAGCTCACCGCGACTCTGATGCACTGGCTAAGGAGGTCGGGAACTGCCCGGAGGTGCCTTGTCGACGGTGATGGCGGCTGCGGCGGCGTGAACTCGGCGGCGAGAGCACGTTCCGACGTGTCCTGCACGGTAGAGGTGAAACGGACGAGCCGATGAGCATCCCGACTTCAAGGAGGTCACGACGCAACAAACAGCGGGTCTAGAGGCTCACCGGAGTAGGCTGGCCACGGTGAGGTTGACTCGGCGGCGATGTTACCGGCCGTGGAGAAGAAGAGGCAACGCTGGGCTACTCCGGCGATGACATAGCCATCTAGCAAGCTCAGAAGGATCGCAAGGGCGTGGCGAAGCTTTGTGCAAGACGAATTCGACGGCGGTGGAAGAGAAAAGCCGTTTTGCCGGCGTCCTGGGCTTTATAGCGTGGCAAACGAGCGAGCGGGCGACACGCAGGTGCTTGCCGCGACCACGTCGAAGCAGGAGGTGGCGTCTGGGCGCGCCTGGAAGCCGGCAGAAGGACGCCGGCGGCGAGCTCTCTGCCTGCTTGCTTCTTTGAAACATTTACAGATTTGCCACTGACTCAAATTTCCAAATTACTTTCAAAATTATATAATAACTTGAAAATCTCCAAAAATAAAAGTTGTCACATTTTTCATGATCTACAACTTTCATAATTGGACCATCTTCAAATTCTGCCTACATTTTGAAATTTGAATTTGGGGTTCAAATCAGGGTTTGAATGTTTTCAAAATTACTTTAAATTTCATATTGAAACTTCAAAAACTTTATATACCAAAGTTGTACCCCTTGACAAGTACTACAACTTTGCTTTTTGTGTCAACCCCAAATTATGTATAATTTTTAAACTATAGAAAAAGGGTAAAAGGATAATATAGAATTTAGGGTTTTTCCCTTTAATATTTAATTAGGAAATTGGTTTTTTGAAAAGCACTATCCATTGAATAGAGTTCAAAACACCTTTTGAAAGTATTTCCATGGCATTTCAAAGAAGACCACCCAAAACTACTATTTTAGGGTTTAAACCATATTATATATATATATACACACATACACATATACACATATATACATGAAATATCACTTGTACTAAAAAATCAAAAGTGAACCCACTTAAAAACTAGTTGGGTTTCACAACAATACCAAAAGCATAAATTAAACATGCTACTCTCCTATGCACAACCAACTTGAAATTAAAACTTATTTTAAGTTGGTGCACATGAAATGATGACCATATATGGGTGCTTTGCAGTGCATATGATGACATGACAGGTTTTAAATGTTGCTTAACACCAGAGGTGTTACATGCTGTAATGGACCATGACCAGGGACCTCGATACTAGCGCGTGCCGAGCAGCACAACCATGTGTCTGTAGCCACAGGATGCTCTCGGTTTCGTCGCGGCACCGTAAGTCATTAATCATAGCACCATTATCAAACATAACCAATGAGAAATCCCACGTGGTATAGATAGATTGAGCCAGGATAACCTCATGCAGAGGGAAAGTCTGCAAGCAAGGATAATTACATGGATATGAGCCAACAAGAGCAGGGTTCAATGATAAGAACAGAGCATGAGTTAGAATATTGATTGGACTCGGAAGATGACACGACGCGAGGGAATCCTAAATTAACTGCAGAGGTGATTAGGTGTGAGCTTCTTGCTTTAGTTCCTAGCTTGTTCTTACATCCACCATGGAGATCACCTGATCACGATTAGCATGAGATTGGATAGGGAAGGAGCAATCATGATATCAAGACTGATAAACTTTCGAGACATGAGAGAACCCTATATAACAACAAGATTCATGAAACCGAACGGATACGTCTACCAAAGATGGAGATTGATAAAGCAACAACACGCTTTACCAAAAGATCGAGTACACAGACAAGGATCCAATGAATCTCAAATTTTAACCACAGCACACTCATAGCATCACTAGCCTACCATAGAAATTTCACAGCAATTGGAGAACTATAACTTGAGATATGCATTTAACCCTAGAAAACCCTAATTAACATAGATAAATAAAAACAGCAAAAACTTTCTACCAAAACCTATCATATTATGACTCTATTGCATAGATCTATTCTCGAGGATTCCAAAAAGTCCTCACTTGCTATTTTACGATTTTCCTACAATTTATTATGATTTAAACAAGATTAAGCCAAAACAAGCATAAAGAGGAAAAAGGAAAAAGAAAAGGAGCACTGTTCACACTATTCATATGAGTCTGTGGCTTTTCACTTAACCCCCTGGAATTAACTTCTATTCACGCGTGAGTCGTTCTCCTTCCTTCATAGGGAGCACAGCACAGGGGACAGAGGAGGCCGTCCGGCGAGCCTGAGGCCGGCTGGCTCTGTCCAGAGGAGGGCCGGCGGTGGCGGAGGCGGACCCAGGCCTCGGCGCACCCGCAGAGGGGCGCGGCTTGGCCCCGGGTGGCCCGCGGGGCCCTGGCCGTGTACAGGCGGTGGCTTGAGCAGGGGCGCAATGACGGAACAGGTCACGAGGGCTGCGTCCCGACATGTGGTTGGTGGTGCCGCAGCTGGCAATGAGGCAGAGGATGGGAAAAACAAAGATGGTGGACGACGGTGGCAGGGTGGAGCTCTACAGCGGCCGGCCAAGGTTGCTGCGTCCGCGGTGGCGCGGGCACAGCGAAAGGGAGGCGATGGCAGAACTGGCGGCGGCGTTAGCTGGGCGTGAGGGTGGCCAAAAGCAGGAGACGCGGTGGTGGCCGGGTGCTCTGCGGCCGTCCATGGCAGACGCGGCCGCGCTCTGGCGCTGGGCGAGAAGGGGAGGGAAAGCGAGGGCAGCGCGAGTGGAGAGGAGCGCGCTCGGCTCTCCTCATCAGCGCAGGGCTCAGGGGCACGTGGTAGGGCAGTGTGCTGTGGTTAAAATTTGAGATTCATTGGATCCTTGTCTGTGTACTCGATCTTTTGGTAAAGCGTGTTGTTGCTTTATCAATCTCCATCTTTGGTAGACGTATCCGTTCGGTTTCATGAATCTTGTTGTTATATAGGGTTCTCTCATGTCTCGAAAGTTTATCAGTCTTGATATCATGATTGCTCCTTCCCCTATCCAATCTCATGCTAATCGTGATCAGGTGATCTCCATGGTGGATGTAAGAACAAGCTAGGAACTAAAGCAAGAAGCTCACACCTAATCACCTCTGCAGTTAATTTAGGATTCCCTCGCGTCGTGTCATCTTCCGAGTCCAATCAATATTCTAACTCATGCTCTGTTCTTATCATTGAACCCTGCTCTTGTTGGCTCATATCCATGTAATTATCCTTGCTTGCAGACTTTCCCTCTGCATGAGGTTATCCTGGCTCAATCTATCTATACCACGTGGGATTTCTCATTGGTTATGTTTGATAATGGTGCTATGATTAATGACTTACGGTGCCGCGACGAAACCGAGAGCATCCTGTGGCTACAGACACATGGTTGTGCTGCTCGGCACGCGCTAGTATCGAGGTCCCTGGTCATGGTCCATTACAGCATGTAACACCTCTGGTGTTAAGCAACATTTAAAACCTGTCATGTCATCATATGCACTGCAAAGCACCCATATATGGTCATCATTTCATGTGCACCAACTTAAAATAAGTTTTAATTTCAAGTTGGTTGTGCATAGGAGAGTAGCATGTTTAATTTATGCTTTTGGTATTGTTGTGAAACCCAACTAGTTTTTAAGTGGGTTCACTTTTGATTTTTTAGTACAAGTGATATTTCATGTATATATGTGTATATGTGTATGTGTGTATATATATATATAATATGGTTTAAACCCTAAAATAGTAGTTTTGGGTGGTCTTCTTTGAAATGCCATGGAAATACTTTCAAAGGTGTTTTGAACTCTATTCAATGGATAGTGCTTTTCAAAAAACCAATTTCCTAATTAAATATTAAAGGGAAAAACCCTAAATTCTATATTATCCTTTTACCCTTTTTCTATAGTTTAAAAATTATACATAATTTGGGGTTGACACAAAAAGCAAAGTTGTAGTACTTGTCAAGGGGTACAACTTTGGTATATAAAGTTTTTGAAGTTTCAATATGAAATTTAAAGTAATTTTGAAAACATTCAAACCCTGATTTGAACCCCAAATTCAAATTTCAAAATGTAGGCAGAATTTGAAGATGGTCCAATTATGAAAGTTGTAGATCATGAAAAATGTGACAACTTTTATTTTTGGAGATTTTCAAGTTATTATATAATTTTGAAAGTAATTTGGAAATTTGAGTCAGTGGCAAATCTGTAAATGTTTCAAAGAAGCAAGCAGGCAGAGAGCTCGCCGCCGGCGTCCTTCTGCCGGCTTCCAGGCGCGCCCAGACGCCACCTCCTGCTTCGACGTGGTCGCGGCAAGCACCTGCGTGTCGCCCGCTCGCTCGTTTGCCACGCTATAAAGCCCAGGACGCCGGCAAAACGGCTTTTCTCTTCCACCGCCGTCGAATTCGTCTTGCACAAAGCTTCGCCACGCCCTTGCGATCCTTCTGAGCTTGCTAGATGGCTATGTCATCGCCGGAGTAGCCCAGCGTTGCCTCTTCTTCTCCACGGCCGGTAACATCGCCGCCGAGTCAACCTCACCGTGGCCAGCCTACTCCGGTGAGCCTCTAGACCCGCTGTTTGTTGCGTCGTGACCTCCTTGAAGTCGGGATGCTCATCGGCTCGTCCGTTTCACCTCTACCGTGCAGGACACGTCGGAACGTGCTCTCGCCGCCGAGTTCACGCCGCCGCAGCCGCCATCACCGTCGACAAGGCACCTCCGGGCAGTTCCCGACCTCCTTAGCCAGTGCATCAGAGTCGCGGTGAGCTCCTGAGTCTTCTCATGCTCTCCGTTTGAACGCTACTGCGCCGTAGGCGTTGGTCCACGTGTCGCCGGCGAGCCTTGCTCCGACGCACCGCCGTCGCGCGTGGCCAAGCAGTGTCTGTGTCAATCAAGTTTGTTTGAGTGCCTTATCGCGTGCGCCTGAGTTTGTGGAGTGTGTTGCGCACCTCGCTGTCGCCGGCAGAGTCACCAGTGGCCGTCTCCACCACGCTGGAGCTCCGCCATGCCGCCATGGCCGACGGCGTACCTGTTGCCGTGCAGTAGGGTTAGGATTAGGTACCTAAATCGACGTGTGTTGTTGTCCTGAGCTCAACCATGTCCCCGCCGTCGCTGGTGCGTTCGTCGCCGGTGAGAAATCGCCGGTCAAAATCCGGCCAGCGTCGGGTCAGCGTCGATGCTGACGCTGACGACCTGGGCCCGCGAGTCAGTGAGAGGGAGGCGAAGCGTTTGGTTTAAATGTTTTTCCTTTTATGTGAATAGTGCTGATATTTGTTCTTTTTGTGTAAATTTTTGTACAGCTCCAAAAATTATGAAAATTTTTGGGTAGCCTGTTTATGATGTGTACTGTCTAGGAAAAATATGAAACTTGGATTTACAGTACTTTTTATGTGTTGTAAAAATTAGCCAATTAATTCATAAATAGAATTTCTAGGAATTTTACTAAATAAAATAGAAGTCCAAAAATTATGAAATTTGTTTTGCCACTATTTCTTGGTATGACCAACCTATATAAAAAGTTTAAGGTCATTTTGACAAAGTTTAATTTTGACCTATGTTTTAATTAATTAATTAATGAAGACCACCCAAAACTACTATTTTAGGGTTTAAACCATATTATATATATATATACACACATACACATATACACATATATACATGAAATATCACTTGTACTAAAAATCAAAAGTGAACCCACTTAAAAACTAGTTGGGTTTCACAACAATACCAAAAGCATAAATTAAACATGCTACTCTCCTATGCACAACCAACTTGAAATTAAAACTTATTTTAAGTTGGTGCACATGAAATGATGACCATATATGGGTGCTTTGCAGTGCATATGATGACATGACAGGTTTTAAATGTTGCTTAACACCAGAGGTGTTACATGCTGTAATGGACCATGACCAGGGACCTCGATACTAGCGCGTGCCGAGCAGCACAACCATGTGTCTGTAGCCACAGGATGCTCTCGGTTTCGTCGCGGCACCGTAAGTCATTAATCATAGCACCATTATCAAACATAACCAATGAGAAATCCCACGTGGTATAGATAGATTGAGCCAGGATAACCTCATGCAGAGGGAAAGTCTGCAAGCAAGGATAATTACATGGATATGAGCCAACAAGAGCAGGGTTCAATGATAAGAACAGAGCATGAGTTAGAATATTGATTGGACTCGGAAGATGACACGACGCGAGGGAATCCTAAATTAACTGCAGAGGTGATTAGGTGTGAGCTTCTTGCTTTAGTTCCTAGCTTGTTCTTACATCCACCATGGAGATCACCTGATCACGATTAGCATGAGATTGGATAGGGGAAGGAGCAATCATGATATCAAGACTGATAAACTTTCGAGACATGAGAGAACCCTATATAACAACAAGATTCATGAAACCGAACGGATACGTCTACCAAAGATGGAGATTGATAAAGCAACAACACGCTTTACCAAAAGATCGAGTACACAGACAAGGATCCAATGAATCTCAAATTTTAACCACAGCACACTGCCCTACCACGTGCCCCTGAGCCCTGCGCTGATGAGGAGAGCCGAGCGCGCTCCTCTCCACTCGCGCTGCCCTCGCTTTCCCTCCCCTTCTCGCCCAGCGCCAGAGCGCGGCCGCGTCTGCCATGGACGGCCGCAGAGCACCCGGCCACCACCGCGTCTCCTGCTTTTGGCCACCCTCACGCCCAGCTAACGCCGCCGCCAGTTCTGCCATCGCCTCCCTTTCGCTGTGCCCGCGCCACCGCGGACGCAGCAACCTTGGCCGGCCGCTGTAGAGCTCCACCCTGCCACCGTCGTCCACCATCTTTGTTTTTCCCATCCTCTGCCTCATTGCCAGCTGCGGCACCACCAACCACATGTCGGGACGCAGCCCTCGTGACCTGTTCCGTCATTGCGCCCCTGCTCAAGCCACCGCCTGTACACGGCCAGGGCCCCGCGGGCCACCCGGGGCCAAGCCGCGCCCCTCTGCGGGTGCGCCGAGGCCTGGGTCCGCCTCCGCCACCGCCGGCCCTCCTCTGGACAGAGCCAGCCGGCCTCAGGCTCGCCGGACGGCCTCCTCTGTCCCCTGTGCTGTGCTCCCTATGAAGGAAGGAGAACGACTCACGCGTGAATAGAAGTTAATTCCAGGGGGTTAAGTGAAAAGCCACAGACTCATATGAATAGTGTGAACAGTGCTCCTTTTCTTTTTCCTTTTTCCTCTTTATGCTTGTTTTGGCTTAATCTTGTTTAAATCATAATAAATTGTAGGAAAATCGTAAAATAGCAAGTGAGGACTTTTTGGAATCCTCGAGAATAGATCTATGCAATAGAGTCATAATATGATAGGTTTTGGTAGAAAGTTTTTGCTGTTTTTATTTATCTATGTTAATTAGGGTTTTCTAGGGTTAAATGCATATCTCAAGTTATAGTTCTCCAATTGCTGTGAAATTTCTATGGTAGGCTAGTGATGCTATGAGTGTGCTGTGGTTAAAATTTGAGATTCATTGGATCCTTGTCTGTGTACTCGATCTTTTGGTAAAGCGTGTTGTTGCTTTATCAATCTCCATCTTTGGTAGACGTATCCGTTCGGTTTCATGAATCTTGTTGTTATATAGGGTTCTCTCATGTCTCGAAAGTTTATCAGTCTTGATATCATGATTGCTCCTTCCCCTATCCAATCTCATGCTAATCGTGATCAGGTGATCTCCATGGTGGATGTAAGAACAAGCTAGGAACTAAAGCAAGAAGCTCACACCTAATCACCTCTGCAGTTAATTTAGGATTCCCTCGCGTCGTGTCATCTTCCGAGTCCAATCAATATTCTAACTCATGCTCTGTTCTTATCATTGAACCCTGCTCTTGTTGGCTCATATCCATGTAATTATCCTTGCTTGCAGACTTTCCCTCTGCATGAGGTTATCCTGGCTCAATCTATCTATACCACGTGGGATTTCTCATTGGTTATGTTTGATAATGGTGCTATGATTAATGACTTACGGTGCCGCGACGAAACCGAGAGCATCCTGTGGCTACAGACACATGGTTGTGCTGCTCGGCACGCGCTAGTATCGAGGTCCCTGGTCATGGTCCATTACAGCATGTAACACCTCTGGTGTTAAGCAACATTTAAAACCTGTCATGTCATCATATGCACTGCAAAGCACCCATATATGGTCATCATTTCATGTGCACCAACTTAAAATAAGTTTTAATTTCAAGTTGGTTGTGCATAGGAGAGTAGCATGTTTAATTTATGCTTTTGGTATTGTTGTGAAACCCAACTAGTTTTTAAGTGGGTTCACTTTTGATTTTTTAGTACAAGTGATATTTCATGTATATATGTGTATATGTGTATGTGTGTATATATATATATAATATGGTTTAAACCCTAAAATAGTAGTTTTGGGTGGTCTTCTTTGAAATGCCATGGAAATACTTTCAAAAGGTGTTTTGAACTCTATTCAATGGATAGTGCTTTTCAAAAAACCAATTTCCTAATTAAATATTAAAGGGAAAAACCCTAAATTCTATATTATCCTTTTACCCTTTTTCTATAGTTTAAAAATTATACATAATTTGGGGTTGACACAAAAAGCAAAGTTGTAGTACTTGTCAAGGGGTACAACTTTGGTATATAAAGTTTTTGAAGTTTCAATATGAAATTTAAAGTAATTTTGAAAACATTCAAACCCTGATTTGAACCCCAAATTCAAATTTCAAAATGTAGGCAGAATTTGAAGATGGTCCAATTATGAAAGTTGTAGATCATGAAAAATGTGACAACTTTTATTTTTGGAGATTTTCAAGTTATTATATAATTTTGAAAGTAATTTGGAAATTTGAGTCAGTGGCAAATCTGTAAATGTTTCAAAGAAGCAAGCAGGCAGAGAGCTCGCCGCCGGCGTCCTTCTGCCGGCTTCCAGGCGCGCCCAGACGCCACCTCCTGCTTCGACGTGGTCGCGGCAAGCACCTGCGTGTCGCCCGCTCGCTCGTTTGCCACGCTATAAAGCCCAGGACGCCGGCAAAAACGGCTTTTCTCTTCCACCGCCGTCGAATTCGTCTTGCACAAAGCTTCGCCACGCCCTTGCGATCCTTCTGAGCTTGCTAGATGGCTATGTCATCGCCGGAGTAGCCCAGCGTTGCCTCTTCTTCTCCACGGCCGGTAACATCGCCGCCGAGTCAACCTCACCGTGGCCAGCCTACTCCGGTGAGCCTCTAGACCCGCTGTTTGTTGCGTCGTGACCTCCTTGAAGTCGGGATGCTCATCGGCTCGTCCGTTTCACCTCTACCGTGCAGGACACGTCGGAACGTGCTCTCGCCGCCGAGTTCACGCCGCCGCAGCCGCCATCACCGTCGACAAGGCACCTCCGGGCAGTTCCCGACCTCCTTAGCCAGTGCATCAGAGTCGCGGTGAGCTCCTGAGTCTTCTCATGCTCTCCGTTTGAACGCTACTGCGCCGTAGGCGTTGGTCCACGTGTCGCCGGCGAGCCTTGCTCCGACGCACCGCCGTCGCGCGTGGCCAAGCAGTGTCTGTGTCAATCAAGTTTGTTTGAGTGCCTTATCGCGTGCGCCTGAGTTTGTGGAGTGTGTTGCGCACCTCGCTGTCGCCGGCAGAGTCACCAGTGGCCGTCTCCACCACGCTGGAGCTCCGCCATGCCGCCATGGCCGACGGCGTACCTGTTGCCGTGCAGTAGGGTTAGGATTAGGTACCTAAATCGACGTGTGTTGTTGTCCTGAGCTCAACCATGTCCCCGCCGTCGCTGGTGCGTTCGTCGCCGGTGAGAAATCGCCGGTCAAAATCCGGCCAGCGTCGGGTCAGCGTCGATGCTGACGCTGACGACCTGGGCCCGCGAGTCAGTGAGAGGGAGGCGAAGCGTTTGGTTTAAATGTTTTTCCTTTTATGTGAATAGTGCTGATATTTGTTCTTTTTGTGTAAATTTTTGTACAGCTCCAAAAATTATGAAAATTTTTGGGTAGCCTGTTTATGATGTGTACTGTCTAGGAAAAATATGAAACTTGGATTTACAGTACTTTTTATGTGTTGTAAAAATTAGCCAATTAATTCATAAATAGAATTTCTAGGAATTTTACTAAATAAAATAGAAGTCCAAAAATTATGAAATTTGTTTTGCCACTATTTCTTGGTATGACCAACCTATATAAAAAGTTTAAGGTCATTTTGACAAAGTTTAATTTTGACCTATGTTTTTTTAATTAATTAATTAATGAAGTTAACTAGTTATTTTAGTCTTTTCACCTTAGTTTTTGTGTGATTTTAGTTTGAGTGATGACCTCGGGTCATTAACCCTAATGATCCTTGGCACTTAAATTAATGATTGAGTTCATGCTTAACCATGATAAAGTTTTGTTAATTAATTACTTGTTTAATTAATTAAAATGATTAATGATTAATAATTAATGAGACCCTAAACCTAATTATTTGAGTAGTGATTAGGGTTTGTTAATGACTTGTCTTATACCTAATGATGGTCATTAGTGACTAATGACTTAGAGAACCCTAAAGCAGTACAACAAGTTGGTTTTGTTGTTTGGCTTGCAACTGTACCGTGAAGGAAAGTTGTACTCAAGTCAATTAACCCTGTTTAATATCTTTATCTTGTTATCATGTTTCCTCGTGAGCATTTCATTAAGCATGCATCATTATCACGTATAGTGAACGAGGTTGAACCCGAAAGCGTTGACCAAGCTCCAGAGGAAGGTCAACCACCAGTTGAAGTTGGGTTTGACATCTATGGTACTTCAGAGGAGCCTGGCTACCCTGTCAACCAAGGCAAGCCTCGGATGCATTAAACCCTACCTTGAATTTTATAAAGTTTTACATCACTTGTTATAATATGTTGCATTAGGTGATTAGGAGTTGAGTGGTTACCTAATTGTTGCATTACCAATCTTGATTATTCCCAATGCAAGTTACCCGTCCGGTCTCATATTAATAAACATAACTCACTATTCATCAAGTTATGTCATCATCATATCATTTTGAAACTTTTCATTAAAAGCCTATCTTACTAAGCATAGCTAAGCATAACTAGGCATTTTTAAATCAAAACAGGTAGCAAGGATGATATGGTAATAATCAAGATTGGTAATGCAACAATTAGGTAACCACTCAACTCCTAATCACCTAATGCAACATATTATAACAAGTGATGTAAAACTTTATAAAATTCAAGGTAGGGTTTAATGCATCCGAGGCTTGCCTTGGTTGACAGGGTAGCCAGGCTCCTCTGAAGTACCATAGATGTCAAACCCAACTTCAACTGGTGGTTGACCTTCCTCTGGAGCTTGGTCAACGCTTTCGGGTTCAACCTCGTTCACTATACGTGATAATGATGCATGCTTAATGAAATGCTCACGAGGAAACATGATAACAAGATAAAGATATTAAACAGGGTTAATTGACTTGAGTACAACTTTCCTTCACGGTACAGTTGCAAGCCAACAAAACCAACTTGTTGTACTGCTTTAGGGTTCTCTAAGTCATTAGTCACTAATGACCATCATTAGGTATAAGACAAGTCATTAACAAACCCTAATCACTACTCAAATAATTAGGTTTAGGGTCTCATTAATTATTAATCATTAATCATTTTAATTAATTAAACAAGTAATTAATTAACAAAACTTTATCATGGTTAAGCATGAACTCAATCATTAATTTAAGTGCCAAGGATCATTAGGGTTAATGACCCGAGGTCATCACTCAAACTAAAATCACACAAAAACTAAGGTGAAAAGACTAAAATAACTAGTTAACTTCATTAATTAATTAATTAAAACATAGGTCAAAATTAAACTTTGTCAAAATGACCTTAAACTTTTTATATAGGTTGGTCATACCAAGAAATAGTGGCAAAACAAATTTCATAATTTTTGGACTTCTATTTTATTTAGTAAAATTCCTAGAAATTCTATTTATGAATTAATTGGCTAATTTTTACAACACATAAAAAGTACTGTAAATCCAAGTTTCATATTTTTCCTAGACAGTACACATCATAAACAGGCTACCCAAAAATTTTCATAATTTTTGGAGCTGTACAAAAATTTACACAAAAAGAACAAATATCAGCACTATTCACATAAAAGGAAAAACATTTAAACCAAACGCTTCGCCTCCCTCTCACTGACTCGCGGGCCCAGGTCGTCAGCGTCAGCATCGACGCTGACCCGACGCTGGCCGGATTTTGACCGGCGATTTCTCACCGGCGACGAACGCACCAGCGACGGCGGGGACATGGTTGAGCTCAGGACAACAACACACGTCGATTTAGGTACCTAATCCTAACCCTACTGCACGGCAACAGGTACGCCGTCGGCCATGGCGGCATGGCGGAGCTCCAGCGTGGTGGAGACGGCCACTGGTGACTCTGCCGGCGACAGCGAGGTGCGCAACACACTCCACAAACTCAGGCGCACGCGATAAGGCACTCAAACAAACTTGATTGACACAGACACTGCTTGGCCACGCGCGACGGCGGTGCGTCGGAGCAAGGCTCGCCGGCGACACGTGGACCAACGCCTACGGCGCAGTAGCGTTCAAACGGAGAGCATGAGAAGACTCAGGAGCTCACCGCGACTCTGATGCACTGGCTAAGGAGGTCGGGAACTGCCCGGAGGTGCCTTGTCGACGGTGATGGCGGCTGCGGCGGCGTGAACTCGGCGGCGAGAGCACGTTCCGACGTGTCCTGCACGGTAGAGGTGAAACGGACGAGCCGATGAGCATCCCGACTTCAAGGAGGTCACGACGCAACAAACAGCGGGTCTAGAGGCTCACCGGAGTAGGCTGGCCACGGTGAGGTTGACTCGGCGGCGATGTTACCGGCCGTGGAGAAGAAGAGGCAACGCTGGGCTACTCCGGCGATGACATAGCCATCTAGCAAGCTCAGAAGGATCGCAAGGGCGTGGCGAAGCTTTGTGCAAGACGAATTCGACGGCGGTGGAAGAGAAAAGCCGTTTTGCCGGCGTCCTGGGCTTTATAGCGTGGCAAACGAGCGAGCGGGCGACACGCAGGTGCTTGCCGCGACCACGTCGAAGCAGGAGGTGGCGTCTGGGCGCGCCTGGAAGCCGGCAGAAGGACGCCGGCGGCGAGCTCTCTGCCTGCTTGCTTCTTTGAAACATTTACAGATTTGCCACTGACTCAAATTTCCAAATTACTTTCAAAATTATATAATAACTTGAAAATCTCCAAAAATAAAAGTTGTCACATTTTTCATGATCTACAACTTTCATAATTGGACCATCTTCAAATTCTGCCTACATTTTGAAATTTGAATTTGGGGTTCAAATCAGGGTTTGAATGTTTTCAAAATTACTTTAAATTTCATATTGAAACTTCAAAAACTTTATATACCAAAGTTGTACCCCTTGACAAGTACTACAACTTTGCTTTTTGTGTCAACCCCAAATTATGTATAATTTTTAAACTATAGAAAAAGGGTAAAAGGATAATATAGAATTTAGGGTTTTTCCCTTTAATATTTAATTAGGAAATTGGTTTTTTGAAAAGCACTATCCATTGAATAGAGTTCAAAACACCTTTTGAAAGTATTTCCATGGCATTTCAAAGAAGACCACCCAAAACTACTATTTTAGGGTTTAAACCATATTATATATATATACACACATACACATATACACATATATACATGAAATATCACTTGTACTAAAAAATCAAAAGTGAACCCACTTAAAAACTAGTTGGGTTTCACAACAATACCAAAAGCATAAATTAAACATGCTACTCTCCTATGCACAACCAACTTGAAATTAAAACTTATTTTAAGTTGGTGCACATGAAATGATGACCATATATGGGTGCTTTGCAGTGCATATGATGACATGACAGGTTTTAAATGTTGCTTAACACCAGAGGTGTTACATGCTGTAATGGACCATGACCAGGGACCTCGATACTAGCGCGTGCCGAGCAGCACAACCATGTGTCTGTAGCCACAGGATGCTCTCGGTTTCGTCGCGGCACCGTAAGTCATTAATCATAGCACCATTATCAAACATAACCAATGAGAAATCCCACGTGGTATAGATAGATTGAGCCAGGATAACCTCATGCAGAGGGAAAGTCTGCAAGCAAGGATAATTACATGGATATGAGCCAACAAGAGCAGGGTTCAATGATAAGAACAGAGCATGAGTTAGAATATTGATTGGACTCGGAAGATGACACGACGCGAGGGAATCCTAAATTAACTGCAGAGGTGATTAGGTGTGAGCTTCTTGCTTTAGTTCCTAGCTTGTTCTTACATCCACCATGGAGATCACCTGATCACGATTAGCATGAGATTGGATAGGGGAAGGAGCAATCATGATATCAAGACTGATAAACTTTCGAGACATGAGAGAACCCTATATAACAACAAGATTCATGAAACCGAACGGATACGTCTACCAAAGATGGAGATTGATAAAGCAACAACACGCTTTACCAAAAGATCGAGTACACAGACAAGGATCCAATGAATCTCAAATTTTAACCACAGCCCACTCCAGCACCCGACACGTGATCGACGAAATGACCCAAAGGGGGAGCGCGTGGCAGCCATGCGCGAGCAGCGCCCCCACTGCCCTACCACGTGCCCCTGAGCCCTGCGCTGATGAGGAGAGCCGAGCGCGCTCCTCTCCACTCGCGCTGCCCTCGCTTTCCCTCCCCTTCTCGCCCAGCGCCAGAGCGCGGCCGCGTCTGCCATGGACGGCCGCAGAGCACCCGGCCACCACCGCGTCTCCTGCTTTTGGCCACCCTCACGCCCAGCTAACGCCGCCGCCAGTTCTGCCATCGCCTCCCTTTCGCTGTGCCCGCGCCACCGCGGACGCAGCAACCTTGGCCGGCCGCTGTAGAGCTCCACCCTGCCACCGTCGTCCACCATCTTTGTTTTTCCCATCCTCTGCCTCATTGCCAGCTGCGGCACCACCAACCACATGTCGGGACGCAGCCCTCGTGACCTGTTCCGTCATTGCGCCCCTGCTCAAGCCACCGCCTGTACACGGCCAGGGCCCCGCGGGCCACCCGGGGCCAAGCCGCGCCCCTCTGCGGGTGCGCCGAGGCCTGGGTCCGCCTCCGCCACCGCCGGCCCTCCTCTGGACAGAGCCAGCCGGCCTCAGGCTCGCCGGACGGCCTCCTCTGTCCCCTGTGCTGTGCTCCCTATGAAGGAAGGAGAACGACTCACGCGTGAATAGAAGTTAATTCCAGGGGGTTAAGTGAAAAGCCACAGACTCATATGAATAGTGTGAACAGTGCTCCTTTTCTTTTTCCTTTTTCCTCTTTATGCTTGTTTTGGCTTAATCTTGTTTAAATCATAATAAATTGTAGGAAAATCGTAAAATAGCAAGTGAGGACTTTTTGGAATCCTCGAGAATAGATCTATGCAATAGAGTCATAATATGATAGGTTTTGGTAGAAAGTTTTTGCTGTTTTTATTTATCTATGTTAATTAGGGTTTTCTAGGGTTAAATGCATATCTCAAGTTATAGTTCTCCAATTGCTGTGAAATTTCTATGGTAGGCTAGTGATGCTATGAGTGTGCTGTGGTTAAAATTTGAGATTCATTGGATCCTTGTCTGTGTACTCGATCTTTTGGTAAAGCGTGTTGTTGCTTTATCAATCTCCATCTTTGGTAGACGTATCCGTTCGGTTTCATGAATCTTGTTGTTATATAGGGTTCTCTCATGTCTCGAAAGTTTATCAGTCTTGATATCATGATTGCTCCTTCCCCTATCCAATCTCATGCTAATCGTGATCAGGTGATCTCCATGGTGGATGTAAGAACAAGCTAGGAACTAAAGCAAGAAGCTCACACCTAATCACCTCTGCAGTTAATTTAGGATTCCCTCGCGTCGTGTCATCTTCCGAGTCCAATCAATATTCTAACTCATGCTCTGTTCTTATCATTGAACCCTGCTCTTGTTGGCTCATATCCATGTAATTATCCTTGCTTGCAGACTTTCCCTCTGCATGAGGTTATCCTGGCTCAATCTATCTATACCACGTGGGATTTCTCATTGGTTATGTTTGATAATGGTGCTATGATTAATGACTTACGGTGCCGCGACGAAACCGAGAGCATCCTGTGGCTACAGACACATGGTTGTGCTGCTCGGCACGCGCTAGTATCGAGGTCCCTGGTCATGGTCCATTACAGCATGTAACACCTCTGGTGTTAAGCAACATTTAAAACCTGTCATGTCATCATATGCACTGCAAAGCACCCATATATGGTCATCATTTCATGTGCACCAACTTAAAATAAGTTTTAATTTCAAGTTGGTTGTGCATAGGAGAGTAGCATGTTTAATTTATGCTTTTGGTATTGTTGTGAAACCCAACTAGTTTTTAAGTGGGTTCACTTTTGATTTTTTAGTACAAGTGATATTTCATGTATATATGTGTATATGTGTATGTGTGTATATATATATATAATATGGTTTAAACCCTAAAATAGTAGTTTTGGGTGGTCTTCTTTGAAATGCCATGGAAATACTTTCAAAAGGTGTTTTGAACTCTATTCAATGGATAGTGCTTTTCAAAAAACCAATTTCCTAATTAAATATTAAAGGGAAAAACCCTAAATTCTATATTATCCTTTTACCCTTTTTCTATAGTTTAAAAATTATACATAATTTGGGGTTGACACAAAAAGCAAAGTTGTAGTACTTGTCAAGGGGTACAACTTTGGTATATAAAGTTTTTGAAGTTTCAATATGAAATTTAAAGTAATTTTGAAAACATTCAAACCCTGATTTGAACCCCAAATTCAAATTTCAAAATGTAGGCAGAATTTGAAGATGGTCCAATTATGAAAGTTGTAGATCATGAAAAATGTGACAACTTTTATTTTTGGAGATTTTCAAGTTATTATATAATTTTGAAAGTAATTTGGAAATTTGAGTCAGTGGCAAATCTGTAAATGTTTCAAAGAAGCAAGCAGGCAGAGAGCTCGCCGCCGGCGTCCTTCTGCCGGCTTCCAGGCGCGCCCAGACGCCACCTCCTGCTTCGACGTGGTCGCGGCAAGCACCTGCGTGTCGCCCGCTCGCTCGTTTGCCACGCTATAAAGCCCAGGACGCCGGCAAAACGGCTTTTCTCTTCCACCGCCGTCGAATTCGTCTTGCACAAAGCTTCGCCACGCCCTTGCGATCCTTCTGAGCTTGCTAGATGGCTATGTCATCGCCGGAGTAGCCCAGCGTTGCCTC
>JAHUYU010002387.1:0-14096 GCA_030439765.1 Tripidium arundinaceum | reverse complement strand
CTATCCCGCACATTTTTTTCTCTCCCACGGTGTCACTCTTCGCATGTCGTGCCCATACACATCCAAAAAAATTGGCAAGGGTAGAAAAAGTGTCAGATTTTAGGCGAAGCGAAAAAGTCCAAATGTAGTGTGAGCAATCATCTAAAATAACAAGATAATATTTGTAGCCTGACACACTAACAATAACAATAGGAGACGTCCAGAGATCACAATGTATTAAATCAAAATTATTTGTAGCTCGAGAACTGGATAAACCGAAAGGAAGACGAGTGTGATGTCCGAGCTGACAAGCATGACACAAATGATGAAGATCATCTTTATTACACGAGATGACACTGGAGCTAATAAGTTTGGACAAAGCTTCACGCCCAAGATGACCGAGACGACGATGCCAAATCAAAGTGGGGGCAGCGAGGAGTGCAGAGGTGCTGGTGGCTGGTGGAAAGAACGGGTAGAGGTCGCCAGAGCTATTGCACCTGGCGATCACGTTCCTGGTTTGCAAATCCTTCACAGAAAGACCAAACGGATCAAACTCAATGGAACAGTTATTGTCGGTGGTAAAGCGACGAATGGAAATTAGGTTCTTAATTATATGTGGGGAGACCAAAACATTATTAAGAACTAAATTCCGATGTGGAAAAGAAAAAGTATGTGATCCGATGGCAGTGACAGGAAGTAAGGCACCATTACCCACAATGATAGATGAAGGTGTAGATGAATTTGGGAGGGAAATGGTGGAAATTTTACCAGCATCCGCAGTCATGTGCGAGCCGGCACCAGAGTCGGCGTACCACTCCGATGGCGCCGGTGGAGTGAGCGTCATGGTGTTGAAGTTCTGCACCAGGGAATCTTGGTTCCATGCACCTCCATGTGCGGAGTTCCAGGGTGCCGGCTGTGACACCTGGTAGGCCGGCGAGGGCCCCTGGAACGCTGACGCTGCTCCCCCGTAGACGTACGGTGAAGGCGGAGCGGTGTAGCCAGAGCCATAGGCGCCACCGCTCGGGACGCCGCTGAAGGGGACGCCGTAGCCGTACTGCGGGACGGCGGTGAACGCTGATGGCGCCGGTGGAGGACGCCCGTAGGGCCACATCTGGAGGGTGCCGGCCCAGGGGTGTGCAAATGATGGGTGCACACCCGGGGATGCATGGCTGAAGCCGGGAGGGGCGCCAGCAGCAGGGTGCTGCTGCTGCTGCTGACCGCCACGTCCGCCGCGGCCGCGACGTCGGCCGGAACGTTGGCCACCAGTGGGTGCTCCCTGCTGTCCACCAGAGGGCGCACCGTGGGGGCGCGCAGGAGGAGTGGGCGCCCCATATCGCGGCGCGGCAGGGCCACCGGTGTTTGCCGCCGGGCGAGGTGCGACGACAAGTGCGGCGGGAGGCGAGGGCGGCCTCGCGTCGATCTCCATCTCCTCCAGGAGGAGGTGCGTCCGAGCCTCTGCGAAGGTCGGGAACGGGCGATGCATCTTGAGAATGGACACCATGTGGCGGAACTTGCCGCTCAAGCCACGGAGGAGGGTGAGCACCATTTGACGATCACCGATGGGGTCGCCGAACTCTGCAAGTGACGCAGCCATGGACTCGAGACGACGACAATAATCTGTGATCGTCAGGGAGTCTTGGCGGAAGTTGCGGAATTGCGTCTCGAGGAGGAGGGCGCGGGATTCCCGCTGACCGAGGAACTCATCCTCGAGGTAGCACCAAGCTTCGCGTGCAGGTCGCTGCCGCATCATGAGCGACTGTTGTAGATCGCCGGAGACTGTGCCGTATATCCATGTCAACACGACACAGTCGGCCTGCACCCACGCTGGGCGCGTGGGGAACGCTTCATCCTCAAGGACGTGGCGAGTCAGCGCGTACTTGCCGAGGACAGTGAGGAACATGCCGCGCCACTTGGTGTAGGTGTTGGTGGCCTGGTCAAGAATGACGGGGATGAGGGCCTTGACGTTGACGACGGCGGTGGCCTGCGCCCAGATAGCTTCGTGGGCGGCCTCGTACTCGTCCAGCGCGACGGAACGGAGGCGCTCTTCCTCGGTGCGACGTGCTTTCTCAGCTCGGGCCTCTTCGGCGGCCTTGGCCGCAGCAGCCGCGGCTGCAGAATCATCGTCGTCCGCCATGAGGGGCAGGACCGGCGGCCGCACCCGGTGGCGCGATCAACAGCACACCCGGCGATGTGTGCAGCGGGCAAGCGTACAACACGTGCACAGACCGTTCAGCACGGAACACACCCGGCGATGTGTGCAGCTCCAAGCACGTACAGGATGTACAGCCGCGTACAGCACACGTTGACGACGACGGCGGCTGGCGGGAGACGTACGCGTACGCCCGTACAGCACGCTGATGACGACGGCGGGAGACGTACAGCACGTAGCGAAGGCAGGATCGGATCGGCGGCCACACCTACGGGGCGGGCGATCAGATCGGCAGCGTGGGCGATGAGACCGGCGACACACCCGGCGACATGTAGTCAGCGACGTGGGTGGCGATCGGATCGGCGGCGGCGCTGGTTTGGGTTGCGGAAGAGTAGCGGATCGGAACCGCGATTGATACCATGAAAAATGTGGGAATAATTGATTGTATTCTATTTCAAGTGAACGTCATACATATATAGACTGGGGTGACATGCATGTCAACCACATAGGCGTACATCAAGGAGACTACTATAATTACACATACTATAATTACAATAGTCTAACACATTGAGGTTAGTTGTTTCATTCATATTTTCATTTCATTCTATGGGATGTGACAGTCTTGAAAAAAAAACAATGCCATGAAACTCTCTAAGAATGGCGTAATATACACACTAAATACAGCATGATGTCATGAATCATGATGGTCGCTAGCTCTCTCCGATTTCATTAGCGATGCAAGTGAATTTTGGATGCATTTTGTCAGCTAAGATTCTCCGGTTCTGTTTGTTTAGTGGTGGGCCGTAATGATTTAACTTGCGTTGGGGCTACGGTAGTCCAACGTTTTTCTTGTTTTTTTGTGCTTTAACATGCTCTGGCATTAACTTTTCTAGTGAGTATGTGTTATCCAAATACTCCTTCCGTCTCTGAATAAGTTAATTCCTAGAGTTATTAATGAATATCTAAACACCAGGGTTACACAAATCACTTACTTAACACCATCATGGCGTAATGGCTCGGTGGCTATGCGCTCTTACACACACATATTTCTAATAGGTAAGATCTACGCTGCAATTTTGATAAGGTATTGGGTAGGATTAGCTCGAGAACTTATCAACAGCAAGCCCACCAGTTTGTATAAGTATTTTATTTCATAATAAAACTCTAGAATGTTATAGAGTGTAGTTTGAGGAATCACTCTATCTTAAATGAGGTGGTGCATCATAATATAAGTTCATTTCTTAAATTTGGTGGAATTACTTCATTCTTCATACTAGTACTAATTATTAGCTTGTGATGAATGAGATGATGATACATCAATCCATTTCTTTTGACAAACCAAACACAAAAGTCTCCCAAGTTCCAATGCTCGAGATGTTTACAACCATTGAGGAGCTTATGGGTTTTGAAGTGTAAAACCTGAAAAAAAAGTTGATTTAAAGTTTGAATATCTTCAGAAAGCAAACTCAACCCTGGGAAGGGTTTTACCACCTACTATGCATGCCCTGCTCCAAAAAGGAAAACCGTGCTTGCCTCTGCCATCCAAAGTTGCTTAGAGCATACTCTTAGATAGATTATTTAATACCCAGCGTATTCTAAACTCTTGTATCCACTGTTTGAATAACAGTTGCAAATTCTCATTCTGGTCAGCACTCAGCACATGCACATTTGAGCCAAGCCCAAACAATTCATGTATTCGTGGCTATTATCCTACTCCATTCGTTCCAAACTATAAGTCTTTTTGACTTTTTTTTTTGTTCATCTATTTTGCTATATATCTAGACAGTACTGAAAAAGTCAAAGCAACTTATAATTTGAACTGAGGGAGTATAATATAAGGCCACATCACAATGCAGCATTGTATACGGATTTCACTGGTAACATTACTCCACAGCGTGACACCCAAGTTAAGACTGACGAGCGACGATTGGGTGGGAAACGAAATTTTACCCCCAACACAACACTGGCAGCAGCTTCACGGAGGCAGACGAGCGCCGAGCGGTATGGCCGAGGAGCACCGCCCGCCGCGCCAGCACGTAGGCAGTAGGCTGTGGGCATCGGCCGCCACCGCCGCCGCGGACGACGAGGGAGAAGGACCGCCATCCAGCGGCGTAGTGGCGGCGAGGAGGTGGGAAGGTGGCCCATCTCGCTCGGCACGGCGGGAGACGGAAGCCCTAGAAGGCCCACATTTACCATTAGAGAGCCCACGGCCCACAAGCCCATGTACAACCTCGACACCGCCAGATATTTCGGCCCCGAAGCAACTAACCGGCCTCATTTGCCGCAAAACCACACCTCACCAGTGGCGGCTTAAACCCTTATTATCGCCACCGCCGCGGCCTCTTCTCTAATCTCCGCCATCTCGTCTCCCTCCAAGGGTTTGGCTCTGGCCTCCGCAATGGCGTCGGCGTCGCGCGCGCTCCTCCTCTCCCGTGCGCTCCAGGCCGGCCGCCGCGTCCCCACCCTCCTGCGCCCGCTCGCTGCGTCCGCGAGCCTCCTCCGGCGGGGGCGGGTGCGTCCGTCCCCGGCGCCGTGGTGCGGTGCTTCGCGACCCAGCCGGCGACGTCCTCTATGCGGGACTCGTCCCCCAATTGGAGCAACCGCCCGCCCAAGGAGACGATCCTCCTTGAAGGTTGCGACTTCGAGCACTGGCTCGTCGTCATGGAGCCGCCGCCTGGTGACCCCTCCAACCCCGACATGTTGCGCGACGAGATCATCGATAGCTATATCAAGACCCTCGCCCAAGTCGTCGGGAGGTATATATGGCTTTATCCATTTCTCTCTTTAGTTGTTGGTGTGTTCCGTGCTGAACGGTCTGTGCACGTGTTGTACGCTTGCCCGCTGCACACATCGCCGGGTGTGCTGTTGATCGCGCCACCGGGTGCGGCCGCCGGTCCTGCCCCTCATGGCGGACGACGATGATTCTGCAGCCGCGGCTGCTGCGGCCAAGGCCGCCGAAGAGGCCCGAGCTGAGAAAGCACGTCGCACCGAGGAAGAGCGCCTCCGTTCCGTCGCGCTGGACGAGTACGAGGCCGCCCACGAAGCTATCTGGGCGCAGGCCACCGCCGTCGTCAACGTCAAGGCCCTCATCCCCGTCATTCTTGACCAGGCCACCAACACCTACACCAAGTGGCGCGGCATGTTCCTCACTGTCCTCGGCAAGTACGCGCTGACTCGCCACGTCCTTGAGGATGAAGCGTTCCCCACGCGCCCAGCGTGGGTGCAGGCCGACTGTGTCGTGTTGACATGGATATACGGCACAGTCTCCGGCGATCTACAACAGTCGCTCATGATGCGGCAGCGACCTGCACGCGAAGCTTGGTGCTACCTCGAGGATGAGTTCCTCGGTCAGCGGGAATCCCGCGCCCTCCTCCTCGAGACGCAATTCCGCAACTTCCGCCAAGACTCCCTGACGATCACAGATTATTGTCGTCGTCTCGAGTCCATGGCTGCGTCACTTGCAGAGTTCGGCGACCCCATCGGTGATCGTCAAATGGTGCTCACCCTCCTCCGTGGCTTGAGCGGCAAGTTCCGCCACATGGTGTCCATTCTCAAGATGCATCGCCCGTTCCCGACCTTCGCAGAGGCTCGGACGCACCTCCTCCTGGAGGAGATGGAGATCGACGCGAGGCCGCCCTCGCCTCCCGCCGCACTTGTCGTCGCACCTCGCCCGGCGGCAAACACCGGTGGCCCTGCCGCGCCGCGATATGGGGCGCCCACTCCTCCTGCGCGCCCCCACGGTGCGCCCTCTGGTGGACAGCAGGGAGCACCCACTGGTGGCCAACGTTCCGGCCGACGTCGCGGCCGCGGCGGACGTGGCGGTCAGCAGCAGCAGCAGCACCCTGCTGCTGGCGCCCCTCCCGGCTTCAGCCATGCATCCCCGGGTGTGCACCCATCATTTGCACACCCCTGGGCCGGCACCCTCCAGATGTGGCCCTACGGGCGTCCTCCACCGGCGCCATCAGCGTTCACCGCCGTCCCGCAGTACGGCTACGGCGTCCCCTTCAGCGGCGTCCCGAGCGGTGGCGCCTATGGCTCTGGCTACACCGCTCCGCCTTCACCGTACGTCTACGGGGGAGCAGCGTCAGCGTTCCAGGGGCCCTCGCCGGCCTACCAGGTGTCACAGCCGGCACCCTGGAACTCCGCACATGGAGGTGCATGGAACCAAGATTCCCTGGTGCAGAACTTCAACACCATGACGCTCACTCCACCGGCGCCATCGGAGTGGTACGCCGACTCTGGTGCCGGCTCGCACATGACTGCGGATGCTGGTAAAATTTCCACCATTTCCCTCCCAAATTCATCTACACCTTCATCTATCATTGTGGGTAATGGTGCCTTACTTCCTGTCACTGCCATCGGATCACATACTTTTTCTTTTCCACATCGGAATTTAGTTCTTAATAATGTTTTGGTCTCCCCACATATAATTAAGAACCTAATTTCCATTCGTCGCTTTACCACCGACAATAACTGTTCCATTGAGTTTGATCCGTTTGGTCTTTCTGTGAAGGATTTGCAAACCAGGAACGTGATCGCCAGGTGCAATAGCTCTGGCGACCTCTACCCGTTCTTTCCACCAGCCACCAGCACCTCTGCACTCCTCGCTGCCCCCACTTTGATTTGGCATCGTCGTCTCGGTCATCTTGGGCGTGAAGCTTTGTCCAAACTTATTAGCTCCAGTGTCATCTCGTGTAATAAAGATGATCTTCATCATTTGTGTCATGCTTGTCAGCTCGGACATCACACTCGTCTTCCTTTCGGTTTATCCAGTTCTCGAGCTACAAATAATTTTGATTTAATACATTGTGATCTCTGGACGTCTCCTATTGTTATTGTTAGTGTGTCAGGCTACAAATATTATCTTGTTATTTTAGATGATTGCTCACACTACATTTGGACTTTTTCGCTTCGCCTAAAATCTGACACTTTTTCTACCCTTGCCAATTTTTTTGCCTATGCTCGCACGCAATTTGACACCACCATCAAGAGCGTCCAGTGCGACAACGGCCGGGAGTTCGACAATTCCCTAGCCCGCACATTTTTTTCTCTCCCACGGTGTCACTCTTCGCATGTCGTGCCCATACACATCCCAACAAAATGGCAAAGCCGAACGTTCCATTCGCACTCTTAATAACATTTTGCGCTCTCTCTTATTTCAGACGAGTCTCCCTCCGGTCTACTGGGTTGAGGCACTTCACACCGCCACATACCTCGTCAACCGGCTCCCCACCAAAACCCTCGCCTCCTCCACTCCCTACTACCACTTGCATTCGACCCAGCCATCCTATGAGCATCTCAAGGTTTTTTGTTGTGCCTGTTACCCCAACATGTCTTCCACAACACCCCACAAACTTGCGCCCCGCTCATCCCTATGTGTCTTTCTTGGCTACTCCTCGGAACACAAAGGCTATCGGTGTCTCGAGCTCGGGTCGAATCGCATCATCACCTCCAGACATGTCGTTTTTGATGAATCTTTCTTTTCTTTCGCCGACATGTCTACCTCACCAATGGCGTCCTCAGCCTTGGACTTTCTTCTTGATGACAGTGACCTGACCGCTCCTATTCCTGGAGCAAGGATTGTGCATGCAGGTACTCCTCCCGACGCTCATGGGGCACCTGAGCCGCCCACACCACCTCCTGCGCCGTTGAGCGCCGGGCCGAGGTCTCCAACGCCGCGTGCTGGACAAGGAGCGCCCTGCCCCTCGTCCGCCGGTGTACCCAGCGTTGGGCCAGGGGCGCGCAGCTCTCCCGCGACGACCATCAGCGCTGCTACCAGCAGCGCCACCTCGCCAACCACGTCCCAGGCCGGCGCTGCTGCCCCTGTGTCTCGTACACATGCTGCTGCCAGTAGTGCCGCGGCCACCGGACGGACGCTCACCACCAGGCCGATCTCCATCACCCCCGTCGACAACGCGCACTCCATGCGCACCCGCGGCAAGGCCGGCATAGCACAGCCTGTGGATCGGCTCAACCTCCACGTTGTGCCCATGTCGCCTCTGCCCCGTTCCATTCGTGATGCCCTGTCCGATCCTAATTGGCGCTCCGCTATGCAAGCTGAGTTTGATGCACTGATCGCCAATGATACCTGGAGCCTAGTACCACGCCCTCCTGGCGTCAATCTTGTTACTGGCAAGTGGATTTTTCGGCACAAACTGCACGCAGATGGGTCTCTTGATCGCTACAAGGCACGTTGGGTCCTTCGAGGTTTCACTCAGCGCCCTGGTCTGGATTATGATGAGACTTTCAGTCCGGTCGTCAAGCCAGCAACAGTTCGGGTTATTCTCTCTGGCTCTCTCTCAGAACTGACCCATCCATCAGTTAGATGTGAAGAATGCATTCTTACATGGGACTCTCACCGAGACAGTGTACTGCCGTTGGGAGAGAAACAGACCATCTGCAGAGCGTGTCACAGAAATACCCAAAAAATGATGTAGCTGACCCATGTCCGTCATAGCAAACTCACGCTGAAGAGCCCCAATAACATGGCGAAGGAACTCGACAGACGAGGCAGTGAGGACGATATCATCCACATAAAGCAACAAATAGGCAGTGTCTGACCCTCGGCGATAAATAAATAACGAACTGTCTGACTTGGTTTCAACAAATCCAATGGAAGAGAGATATGAAGCGAACCTGTGATGCCAAGCACGAGGAGCTTGCTTCAGTCCATACAGAGACTTGTTGAGATGACAAACCATGTTCGGACGGGAGGAATCCACAAAACCAGAGGGCTGAACGCAGTACACTGTCTCGGTGAGAGTCCCATGTAAGAATGCATTCTTCACATCTAACTGATGGATGGGTCAGTTCTGAGAGAGAGCCAGAGAGAATAACCCGAACTGTTGCTGGCTTGACGACCGGACTGAAAGTCTCATCATAATCCAGACCAGGGCGCTGAGTGAAACCTCGAAGGACCCAACGTGCCTTGTAGCGATCAAGAGACCCATCTGCGTGCAGTTTGTGCCGAAAAATCCACTTGCCAGTAACAAGATTGACGCCAGGAGGGG
Organism: Tripidium arundinaceum; assembly: GCA_030439765.1. Taxonomy (NCBI): domain Eukaryota; kingdom Viridiplantae; phylum Streptophyta; class Magnoliopsida; order Poales; family Poaceae; genus Tripidium; species Tripidium arundinaceum. The sequence continues at coordinate 4,958 of JAHUYU010002387.1, read as the reverse complement.
CGTGGTACTAGGCTCCAGGTATCATTGGCGATCAGTGCATCAAACTCAGCTTGCATAGCGGAGCGCCAATTAGGATCGGACAGGGCATCACGAATGGAACGGGGCAGAGGCGACATGGGCACAACGTGGAGGTTGAGCCGATCCACAGGCTGTGCTATGCCGGCCTTGCCGCGGGTGCGCATGGAGTGCGCGTTGTCGACGGGGGTGATGGAGATCGGCCTGGTGGTGAGCGTCCGTCCGGTGGCCGCGGCACTACTGGCAGCAGCATGTGTACGAGGACACAGGGCAGCAGCGCCGGCCTGGGACGTGGTTGGCGAGGTGGCGCTGCTGGTAGCAGCGCTGATGGTCGTCGCGGGAGAGCTGCGCGCCCCTGGCCCAACGCTGGGTACACCGGCGGACGAGGGGCAGGGCGCTCCTTGTCCAGCACGCGGCGTTGGAGACCTCGGCCCGGCGCTCAACGGCGCAGGAGGTGGTGTGGGCGGCTCAGGTGCCCCATGAGCGTCGGGAGGAGTACCTGCATGCACAATCCTTGCTCCAGGAATAGGAGCGGTCAGGTCACTGTCATCAAGAAGAAAGTCCAAGGCTGAGGACGCCATTGGTGAGGTAGACATGTCGGCGAAAGAAAAGAAAGATTCATCAAAAACGACATGTCTGGAGGTGATGATGCGATTCGACCCGAGCTCGAGACACCGATAGCCTTTGTGTTCCGAGGAGTAGCCAAGAAAGACACATAGGGATGAGCGGGGCGCAAGTTTGTGGGGTGTTGTGGAAGACATGTTGGGGTAACAGGCACAACAAAAAACCTTGAGATGCTCATAGGATGGCTGGGTCGAATGCAAGTGGTAGTAGGGAGTGGAGGAGGCGAGGGTTTTGGTGGGGAGCCGGTTGACGAGGTATGTGGCGGTGTGAAGTGCCTCAACCCAGTAGACCGGAGGGAGACTCGTCTGAAATAAGAGAGAGCGCAAAATGTTATTAAGAGTGCGAATGGAACGTTCGGCTTTGCCATTTTGTTGGGATGTGTATGGGCACGACATGCGAAGAGTGACACCGTGGGAGAGAAAAAAATGTGCGGGCTAGGGAATTGTCGAACTCCGGCCGTTGTCGCACTGGACGCTCTTGATGGTGGTGTCAAATTGCGTGCGAGCATAGGCAAAAAAATTGGCAAGGGTAGAAAAAGTGTCAGATTTTAGGCGAAGCGAAAAAGTCCAAATGTAGTGTGAGCAATCATCTAAAATAACAAGATAATATTTGTAGCCTGACACACTAACAATAACAATAGGAGACGTCCAGAGATCACAATGTATTAAATCAAAATTATTTGTAGCTCGAGAACTGGATAACCGAAAGGAAGACGAGTGTGATGTCCGAGCTGACAAGCATGACACAAATGATGAAGATCATCTTTATTACACGAGATGACACTGGAGCTAATAAGTTTGGACAAAGCTTCACGCCCAAGATGACCGAGACGACGATGCAAATCAAAGTGGGGGCAGCGAGGAGTGCAGAGGTGCTGGTGGCTGGTGGAAAGAACGGGTAGAGGTCGCCAGAGCTATTGCACCTGGCGATCACGTTCCTGGTTTGCAAATCCTTCACAGAAAGACCAAACGGATCAAACTCAATGGAACAGTTATTGTCGGTGGTAAAGCGACGAATGGAAATTAGGTTCTTAATTATATGTGGGGAGACCAAAACATTATTAAGAACTAAATTCCGATGTGGAAAAGAAAAAGTATGTGATCCGATGGCAGTGACAGGAAGTAAGGCACCATTACCCACAATGATAGATGAAGGTGTAGATGAATTTGGGAGGGAAATGGTGGAAATTTTACCAGCATCCGCAGTCATGTGCGAGCCGGCACCAGAGTCGGCGTACCACTCCGATGGCGCCGGTGGAGTGAGCGTCATGGTGTTGAAGTTCTGCACCAGGGAATCTTGGTTCCATGCACCTCCATGTGCGGAGTTCCAGGGTGCCGGCTGTGACACCTGGTAGGCCGGCGAGGGCCCCTGGAACGCTGACGCTGCTCCCCGTAGACGTACGGTGAAGGCGGAGCGGTGTAGCCAGAGCCATAGGCGCCACCGCTCGGGACGCCGCTGAAGGGGACGCCGTAGCCGTACTGCGGGACGGCGGTGAACGCTGATGGCGCCGGTGGAGGACGCCCGTAGGGCCACATCTGGAGGGTGCCGGCCCAGGGGTGTGCAAATGATGGGTGCACACCCGGGGATGCATGGCTGAAGCCGGGAGGGGCGCCAGCAGCAGGGTGCTGCTGCTGCTGCTGACCGCCACGTCCGCCGCGGCCGCGACGTCGGCCGGAACGTTGGCCACCAGTGGGTGCTCCCTGCTGTCCACCAGAGGGCGCACCGTGGGGGCGCGCAGGAGGAGTGGGCGCCCCATATCGCGGCGCGGCAGGGCCACCGGTGTTTGCCGCCGGGCGAGGTGCGACGACAAGTGCGGCGGGAGGCGAGGGCCGGCCTCGCGTCGATCTCCATCTCCTCCAGGAGGAGGTGCGTCCGAGCCTCTGCGAAGGTCGGGAACGGGCGATGCATCTTGAGAATGGACACCATGTGGCGGAACTTGCCGCTCAAGCCACGGAGGAGGGTGAGCACCATTTGACGATCACCGATGGGGTCGCCGAACTCTGCAAGTGACGCAGCCATGGACTCGAGACGACGACAATAATCTGTGATCGTCAGGGAGTCTTGGCGGAAGTTGCGGAATTGCGTCTCGAGGAGGAGGGCGCGGGATTCCCGCTGACCGAGGAACTCATCCTCGAGGTAGCACCAAGCTTCGCGTGCAGGTCGCTGCCGCATCATGAGCGACTGTTGTAGATCGCCGGAGACTGTGCCGTATATCCATGTCAACACGACACAGTCGGCCTGCACCCACGCTGGGCGCGTGGGGAACGCTTCATCCTCAAGGACGTGGCGAGTCAGCGCGTACTTGCCGAGGACAGTGAGGAACATGCCGCGCCACTTGGTGTAGGTGTTGGTGGCCTGGTCAAGAATGACGGGGATGAGGGCCTTGACGTTGACGACGGCGGTGGCCTGCGCCCAGATAGCTTCGTGGGCGGCCTCGTACTCGTCCAGCGCGACGGAACGGAGGCGCTCTTCCTCGGTGCGACGTGCTTTCTCAGCTCGGGCCTCTTCGGCGGCCTTGGCCGCAGCAGCCGCGGCTGCAGAATCATCGTCGTCCGCCATGAGGGGCAGGACCGGCGGCCGCACCCGGTGGCGCGATCAACAGCACACCCGGCGATGTGTGCAGCGGGCAAGCGTACAACACGTGCACAGACCGTTCAGCACGGAACACACCCGGCGATGTGTGCAGCTCCAAGCACGTACAGGATGTACAGCCGCGTACAGCACACGTTGACGACGACGGCGGCTGGCGGGAGACGTACGCGTACGCCCGTACAGCACGCTGATGACGACGGCGGGAGACGTACAGCACGTAGCGAAGGCAGGATCGGATCGGCGGCCACACCTACGGGGCGGGCGATCAGATCGGCAGCGTGGGCGATGAGACCGGCGACACACCCGGCGACATGTAGTCAGCGACGTGGGTGGCGATCGGATCGGCGGCGGCGCTGGTTTGGGTTGCGGAAGAGTAGCGGATCGGAACCGCGATTGATACCATGAAAAATGTGGGAATAATTGATTGTATTCTATTTCAAGTGAACGTCATACATATATAGACTGGGGTGACATGCATGTCAACCACATAGGCGTACATCAAGGAGACTACTATAATTACACATACTATAATTACAATAGTCTAACACATTGAGGTTAGTTGTTTCATTCATATTTTCATTTCATTCTATGGGATGTGACAGTCTTGAAAAAAAAACAATGCCATGAAACTCTCTAAGAATGGCGTAATATACACACTAAATACAGCATGATGTCATGAATCATGATGGTCGCTAGCTCTCTCCGATTTCATTAGCGATGCAAGTGAATTTTGGATGCATTTTGTCAGCTAAGATTCTCCGGTTCTGTTTGTTTAGTGGTGGGCCGTAATGATTTAACTTGCGTTGGGGCTACGGTAGTCCAACGTTTTTCTTGTTTTTTTGTGCTTTAACATGCTCTGGCATTAACTTTTCTAGTGAGTATGTGTTATCCAAATACTCCTTCCGTCTCTGAATAAGTTAATTCCTAGAGTTATTAATGAATATCTAAACACCAGGTTACACAAATCACTTACTTAACACCATCATGGCGTAATGGCTCGGTGGCTATGCGCTCTTACACACACATATTTCTAATAGGTAAGATCTACGCTGCAATTTTGATAAGGTATTGGGTAGGATTAGCTCGAGAACTTATCAACAGCAAGCCCACCAGTTTGTATAAGTATTTTATTTCATAATAAAACTCTAGAATGTTATAGAGTGTAGTTTGAGGAATCACTCTATCTTAAATGAGGTGGTGCATCATAATATAAGTTCATTTCTTAAATTTGGTGGAATTACTTCATTCTTCATACTAGTACTAATTATTAGCTTGTGATGAATGAGATGATGATACATCAATCCATTTCTTTTGACAAACCAAACACAAAAGTCTCCCGCCGTGCCGAGCGAGATGGGCCACCTTCCCACCTCCCTCGCCGCCACTCACGCCGCTGGATGGCGGTCCTTCTCCCTCGTCGTCCGCGGCGGCGGTGGCGGCCGATGCCCACAGCCTACTGCCTACGTGCTGGCGCGGCGGGCGGTGCTCCTCGGCCATACCGCTCGGCGCTCGTCTGCCTCCGTGAAGCTGCTGCCAGTGTGTGTTGGGGGTAAAATTTCGTTTCCACCCAATCGTCGCTCGTCAGTCTTAACTTGGGTGTCACGCTGTGGAGTAATGTTACCAGTGAAATCCGTATACAATGCTGCATTGTGATGTGGCCTTATATTATACTCCCTCAGTTCAAATTATAAGTTGCTTTGACTTTTTCAGTACTGTCTAGATATATA